>DWUN01003468.1:0-11988 GCA_018249975.1 Passova gellias
TAATTCTTACTAACACCTATTAACTGAATTCACACTAACAGTCTCATCCCTACAGCCCTGTGAGAGGTTCGTTGCAGTTGTCCATGGGCGGCAGTGGCCACCCGTGACTGCTGCCTGCTCGTTCACTACTCTCATAAAGTAAAAAAAAAAAAAAAAATTTGATTCATGGTAATAGATCCTTGTGGTATAGGTGAAATTTTATTTTTTATATTTTGAATTATTACTACTCTTTAACCAAAAAAATGCGACATGTGAGCGCGCATAATTCGTACAATCATTAACGAGCGTTTACGCACGATAGAAATTCGTATTATATCCAAAGTGCGACTAGCCTTAACCATTCGAAATCACCCATCTCCAAACATCAAACATATTGTGCTAAAACCTTAAATTCGAATCTAACACACAATGCAGTTGGAAACTAGTGGAAACTTTGTTGATTTCGTTTCGTTCTTTAAAAATTGTTGGTGTCCCAAAACAAATGAACAAATTAGTTACAGCTTAAGTTACGCTTATTCCACTTCTCGAAGCGTCAAACGTCGATTGTTCGGATCAAACGGCTTTACGAATGAGCACTAGTAGCTTTGAACTCAGATTTGGTACTGGAAAGCCGACAAACTAGATTGAAGATAACAGCTATATACACATCAGATGAAACGTTACGATAGGGTTATCAAGTATTAGATAGTAATGATAACGAACTTATACATAAGAAATACAACATTTAATTAAAAAAATCTTAGAGTCGTTAAAATTCTATTTGGGGCACACTTTGAATATTGAATAGCCCACGTAAAGCCCGGATTTACAACACAAAATTATACCTTAAGTCTGACGGAATCCGGCCACATGCGAGATGCCGTTTTAATTGTGTTTACTGAGACTTTAGTCTGCAAACAGTGAACAACTTAATTTGTAGGATTTATACTGAAGATGGTGGTATTTTATACCGTGAAGAACTAATGAATTAATGATATTAAATTTAAATCAATTTGTTTGTTTTAATAACAATAATTTATGTAAAGCGTCGTATTATCTTATATAAATGATAAAATTATGGATTTTAAATATCTCTAAACCGCTAGTAAGTTAACACTCGACGAATATAAAGTGGATTTATGTGTCGTAAAATGTGGAAAACAATTACAGTACAATATATTACTTAAACCAATTCATAATATAAGGCCGGATAAACCACGTGAACATTTCGAATGAAGCGTAAATGAAACTGTTTTCATTCAACGCTGGTCAAAGGACGTTCCAACTACGACTATAAAGAAATACCTACCTAGTGCGCTTGGACCTGCATCAATTCCAGTATAAAAATATAAATTCTGAATCTTGATGTCATTGTTCTCCGTAATCTAATAAGTAGCGAATAGTCAGCATATTCGCACCAAGATAATATAAACGCACTCAGAAGTCGAGATTCAGTCGAGGGTGCTTTTACACAATTTTCCCGGCATACCCTTTTCGCTCGGCACTCCACCTTTTTGCCCCTTAGCACCTCTCTTCACCTTTTTCATAATCAAAGAAGACCAAGTGCCTGCATTTATTGAACACATTACAGGAGATTTCAATTCGGCTTTTATTAAGATGGATTAAATTCTCCCTAAAAACTTATTGTTATTTACTATTATTAACGAACGTGTAGTTTTTACGGTATACAAAGACGAATAAAGAAGAAGGATTTGAACTCATTGATGCCGTACGTACCTACCTGTCTACATTTCGAAAATGTACAATATCAAGCAGCTTTTTAAAGTTGAACATACAAATACCTACTTTTAATTTATTATGATAAGAGAAAAGTAACTTATAAATGCATGAATGGCGTTGAGCAGAGCAGGGAGTATCAAATATATAGAAAATCTTCACAGACCTGACGTGTTTCTTCTAGGCTTTCCAGTTCTACTAAATGAAGTTACTGTGAAAATATGTTTATACTATGCAACACGATTGTCACGGTTACTCGTAATTAGTAACTGCGAAGGTGGGGTGTCATATCCCACATACGTGCTCGTCCAGAATTCCTCTCTCCACGTACACCGCCTGTTCGCTCTGGACGATCACTAACGAGTTGTGCAGACGCTTGATGAAACTAATGATATATTGATTACCTTATTACTATGCAGGTGTCAAACGACAATTTGTTACACCAAGTCTATACGTCAGGAGCTGGGTATGACTAGCTGGGTGACTTATATTATCCTACAACCTACTATTAGTATGAATTATGTTTAATAAGCACACATTTAACAATAAAAATATTGCGCGTCTACCCCAAACTTTCATCATAATGTTCATCATAACTGGTGGAAAAAGCCATATGGCAACATATGCGCATCTTTTTTGCGAAGCTGTGGGAGGCTGAGAGCATACTCTAACACGATGCTCCAGTGTGGTTTAAAAGAATATATTAGTTAAGTATTGCGGCAATATTAATTCCAAAATACTATTTGTCAAACCAAAAACTAAATAAAAATTTGTTCTATAACATATTATTACTAATTGCTAAAATAAGACTTCGTTCAATCGATGTCTATGTAACTGTAAAGTGTTGACTGTATACTAAAATAAATCAAAATTACCCTTACTTATTCCAAATAACATTAAGTAAAGCGGGTAATTTTCTTCTATTCCAGTTCTATTTTACTGAAAACCTTACGTTTTCCCGTTTCTGTAGGACGACAAAATACTTACAGGAAATTATTCATGCATAATAGCTACCTTCCCTTGCTCTACTGTACACACATTAATTTTGTTTGAAGAGGAGCTAACTTTGACTAAGTGCGGGACATAGAGAGTGTTCCGAGTACATGTTCAATTTTACACAGATATTCTTTGTATTCGTTAAAACAAATACATACTGTTAGTAAAGGTAATGATGTTACTAGCGTACTACATTCTACAACTATGAAAAAACATTTAAGTGACAAAATTGATATCGACATTTTTCAAGAAAACGCCACGCTATATGGTCTCTGCAGTTGTAAAATGACGAATTAAAAAAAATTATTTCTAATTCACGTGCTGTCCCTTTTAACAGAAAAAAACAAGACAATTTGTTACAAATATTCTGCAGGAATACACCTTAGTTCGCTATTTTTAATAGCGAAAGATTTAATAACATTATTTGAAGGCCCTTTACCAATTCACTTCAAAAGAAATTGTGCAGTTTCGACCCAGACTAAAATAGCGACAAGTAGACGTTACAAAATGAGATGTTTCAATGTAATCCCCAATTATAAGAACGCATCAATGACCGGGCTCAGATAGCGCTATCGGGTTTTTTAACTTTTTCATTATGTCACTCACTCTGGACGAGGACTTTCTCATGTTGTGAAAGAATTACCTATCACAACAATGTACTCTTTAGTAAAACTGCGCCAAAAGTTTTCGTCTCCGGCCTTTATCCGTGCTCCACCTAACCTGTATGTACCTGCCTATGGTGAATTAATGGTAAAGCGGTGAGAGCGATAATTTGCATCAATGTCATTTTTATGTTTATTAATTGCACCTGACAAAAGAATTAAATTTCAATTTAGGGACGGGTATTAGAATTAGCTAAGTTACTATAAACCTTGAACAACTTAGCGGGGTATGAGACGAACAGAAATGGAAATATTTCAATTCTTTGGCCGGCATAATGATAACTTTCCATAATTGCGTCTGGTACTTAAGACAGGTTCGCTCGATCACTACCGTGCAATCATAAAGCGATCTGTAAGCGCCTGCAATTAAAACGTCGTATGTGGCGAGGCAGATGTGATAAATCATGTCCATTATGGCATACAAATCAGTTAATCGCCACGGGCAATTTATAAACCGTATTACAGCATTTTGGTTAATAACCAATATCGTAATTACTTCGTTATTGCTGAAACAGGATGTTGTTTATATGAAAGCTTTAAATTTGCAATTACAGCTGGCTGGAAAAAGCTTTTTTATTCCATTATTAAATTAAAATAGAACAATAAACTACTAAAAACATGTTTATTATTCAAATCATTTGTTGTATAATACCTAATACTGCAAATTTATTAAAAATCTCTATTCGGAATTAGAACAAATAATATTAACTTTATTCCGATCATTACTCGCAATTATAATATTATCTATAAACAGTCGAGCTGGTCTTTATAGATAATTTTCCGCATTGACAAATTTCCGTAAATTATGTAATTTCCTTTTTTGTGATGTCCTGTGATAAGCTTATAAATACAAAATTTTCTGTTACGAATTAGTAACTTAATTGGATACCTCACTAAGCAAGTCAGCCGGAAAGGTGTTTTCACCTGCCTTAAGATGTGGGTTTAGGTATATCATAAAAAAAACTTGTTTCACATTTCTTTTACCGATAGAAACCAAATTTTGGTCAAACGCATTTTGGTTTTGAACACAAAGAAAACTAGATATGTCTATGAATTTACTTTTTCCATTTAAACAAATTGTTTCTAAGCAAAATTACTGTACGTTTCGCACGAGAATAGAAAAACAGAGTATTTTATTTTATTTTTTAATTGGAAAAATAAAGATTTCTACTTCTGATGATAAACAATGTAAATAAAATAAAATATTCGCTTATGTCTGATAAACTGAACACTTTTATTTTAAAATCATTACCAATATTACCATTACCATTAACGTATAGGAAGAAAAAACAACCAACATAAGGAGTAGCATATTTTGCTAAACCTTCTTTGCTTCGCAGGTCTCGGCCCACCTAAAACCGATAGCTATGTTTCACAACTTGTCCAAAGCACTCAGGATCATAAAACTTTTAACAACGAATTGACCAATAACATGTTCCGCCACAATCAACGCATCAGTTACGTCATAGAGATTCCCAGCCAACTATCTTTGCGAAAGGCAAAAGACACGCTATAAACAGTTCCAACTTTCAACTGAAATGAATTTATCTAACCAATTACACAAAGAGTAGTGCAAAGAACTTACGTATGAAAAGAAGATTGGCCAACTTGAATATAATTGTATTTTCTATTTCGATTTAACAGGCTAACTCAAAAGGGGTCTTTGAATTGGTTGTCATTGAATGAACGGGTCAGTGTTGATCAAACTTTTGCCCTTGATTTATCGTCACTTGATGGACTCATGTCAAAGCCACCTAACAACGAATAGCAAACACTGCCTACATAGATAAACGAATGTAATGAGATTTGTTGCGTTAAAAGTAGTCAATATAGTTAATGTTAAGGCTGATGGACAGCTATTTGTTTACTATACAACTTTACGACACATTTATTTTAAGTTTGTTAAGTAATTAAAGTTCAATGCTTCACCCAACAGATATAACACAGTTTAAATAAAAACACACACACAACAGTTTAAATAAAAAAGGTTATTATTTTCTTTTTTCTAACAGAAACCTAAAACGTGATCCTCTTTCAGTTATTCTTCTTACGCAAGTTAATTTAACTTTTAATTTACTTGTAATAAGTTTCCTTTAATTTATCATAAGAACAGTCTGTTGCATAATAATTTTACTTTAGTTTCGCTATCGTAGGTAGCAAAAATAGATCAGGTCGCAGTGGCCGATAAGTTTGAACTCGCACCGCCCTCCTTTTGAATTAAACTTTAACAATAGGTTAAATTAAAACTTATATTTTACGTACATGCTGTGGACTTACTACCTTTACAGCCAGAACGTTTGAAGTTGGAATACCGAACATACACCTGCTCCAACCTGTTTAATACTTATTACAAACTATGCATACGTACCTACACATATTTTAATTATAAATGCAAAAGTAACATTATCTTTCTGACCATCAATACGTTTGCTTGATAAAGCCACTGAACAGATTTTGTTGAATTTTGTTACGAATATAGCTCCAAGCCTAGGAAAGTCAAGTATTTGGAATGCTTTTTGAAATCAACGTCGAACAAAAAAGAATGATTTTATAGGAATTACTTGGATATTCGGGTAAACGAAGTCATGAGTCAAGTAGTAACATATACCAACCTAAATGTTTAAACCAAAACTTTCAGACTTCAAAATTTAAACCAAAACTTTCAGACTTCAAAATTGAAACCAAACTTTCAGTTTTAAACCAAAATTGAAACATATTTGGTTCATTTAAGTTTTTTAAGTTATTATAGATTCAATTTACTAAGAGCTCTTCGAACATACACTTACCTATTTCAAATTAGGTATATAGTTAATTAACTCAAGATACATTACAAACACCTGTAAAACTTCTGACATAAAAAAGACAACTTTTTACTCTCTACCGCAGATTTCGCTACTTCTACGCTAAAAAACTATAGATAAGTTCTCAGAACACTACACAATCGTGGCTTTACAAAAGTTTTTTAAGCATTTCTAGAAAGACGACCAAAAACGAGGCTACTCACTGTCTCGACTTTTTGTTCGCTATTGTAAAGAACAAAATAAAAAGAAAGTTTTTTCGAGTCCTAGCGGTGTCTACGACGCGGCGATTTCAAACCTGTCACAGGATGACTGATTTAATTATTTCTATACGGACATTTTAAATTACGAAATAAAGGATCGTGCCATAACTTAGTGTTTGGTGATTTTCCTTTACTTATTGGAACTCTTTGAATTGATTTACTACAATTACTAAATATTTATTAATACGTAATTACAGTAAGATAATATTTTATGTAGAAAACCAAAAACAGAATTTAAATATTTTTTACAAATATTTATGACACACTACGAGTATATCACTTTAATCTTCATATAAAATGTTAGGTACAGTTGTGTATTTACCCACGGTGTTAATTTCTAAATAAGTAAAATATAGTTTTATACGTCCCAGGCTTAACGCCGACAAACTGTGTCACAATCTGGAAAATCATGTAATAAAATAGTTACGACGGTCAAAAGCGACATGAGGAGAGGAGCAACGATTTATTTTTGACGACTGTAACATTAAACTACAAGGTACAAAAAGCAGCATCCATACTAATATTATAAATGCGAAAGTAACTCTGCCTGTCTGTGATGTCATTACGGCCAAAACGTTGAACCGATTGTGATCAAATTTTATATAGATATACTTCAGGGTCTTGGGGTGAACATAGGCTACTTTTTCTCCCATTTTTTTTAGTTTTTCCACGAATTTCATTGTTTTACGAAGATTTCGCAACTTTGATAAAGAAAACTTTGTGATGCACTGACTGAAGAAGGGGGGTGAAGTCTATTATTCCTGGGTATTAATATGAATTAATTTGTCCTCCCATATTGACTGCCGCACTGATCCACGGATACTCATTCTTTACTCCATGAGACGAGCAGGTATCTAAATTGTCGTGGTCCTGTAATATAGCAATAAACCATTATTTGAGAGATCCAAGGTACACACAATTTCTCGGTCATAAAATTAGTAGCCGAATGTTTTAGTTCACCGCATAAACTGCTAAGTTCAGACTGTTAAGAAACTCTAAGATGTTTATTAGTGTCACTAAAATGGTCTTTGATCTAGAAGCTTCTTCGCGATCTGCAAGTCGATAAAACTATGTTTCAAATTGTTTATTCTAAATATCAAGAGATAAAATGAAATAGCAGCATTCATTACTACGGGGATTGCTGTACGGGAGTTGATCGAGAAAATTAGGTCTAGTCCAGTTCCTCAAAAACATTAATAATATATTCAGATATCATACAATATTAGATGAGGCCACTTAACTCCGTAGAGAAAAGCGCAGTTAAAGGTAAAGATAAATGTCAACAAACGTCTATTTAGAAAATAATAATTTAATAAAAAAGAAAAAACCAAACAGAAAATAATTTATGGGGAATCTTTCAACGCCGTACTGTTTTGTCTCTAAATTAACGGGCCATAACCTATATAGTGCCGAAGACCAGACTTGTACCAGTGCGTACTGTTTTGTATCTAAATTAACGGGCCATAACCTATATAGTGCCGAAGACCAGACAACCGTTAATATATGAATTTAATTTATTTAAAAAAATGAGAAAGTGAGGGCTGTTCTTCATTATGCCCGAGTTTTAAAGTAAAAAGTGTGTAGTTTACTGCAAATACAAGGACAAACATATTAATATCCTTAAGAATAAACCATGGGATCTTCTAACTACTTAAATTTCCTAATAATACCATTGACCGTTTCCAAGATCCAGATTTCATGCATTGATTTTAGATTTTGCGCTTGCTTATAATGTAGTCTATGGTTTTAGTGTTGCAACGCTCGACCTTTACAAAGCCTAGCCCCTCGATATTTTTTTGTTAAATTATTTCGTTGTTTGTTGTCTATTATTCGTAATTATTTATTTTTGTACAAATGTTTACTTATAAAATTAATTAAAAATTTCTCAGTTCAGTGCCCATGTGCTAATTAGTAGCTGTTTTCCGGTATAAATAAATATTTGTTTGTTCTATCATTTCCGAACAAGCAATGAATTAACCTTAAATTATAATAAACTTTGAATTTAACTAAAAAAATCGACACTCCAGATTCTGAAAAAATTGATTAAGCTGTTCTTCTAGAGATATTAATAAATTTATGTTATCGTTGTAGATTAATATTAATAGCAATGTTTCAAAATTGAACTAAATGTGCCGCGTGGCAATACTAACAGTTCAATTTGATAATTATTTTTGTATAGCTAGAAACACCGAATGAAAACTGCAAATCAGAACCGTCAACCACCGAATATTCTTGAAAGTTGTAGCGTTTGTGATAATTACTGCTAATTATAAAGAAGTAAGTATCAATTGACATGAAAAAGAATGCATATCACTTTAACTTCATTGTTCATATTCTTGGCAAATGTCTTTGTTGGTTTCATAGTGTAACTATTTTGCATACTAATATGTTAATTTCACTAATATTCACCGGTAGGTACAACGCCAAACAAAATGAGCTGCCCGTTTAACGATGAGCAGCTAACGCAGCTTAAGGCCTTCGTCGGCCTGTGCAAGGATCAACCTCAGATCCTGCATAATCCGAAGCTATCCTTTTTTAAAGACTATTTGGTTTCTCTTGGAGTATCCCTCCCCACCGCTACTTTCGGTGCCAAACACTTCACGGCTGCCGGTGATACGTAAGTATCTACATTGTTTATTCACTTATTAACATATTCACGAAACACAATGTTAAATGTTGATTACTTGCAAATTTAGTTTTGGATTCAGTGATTTAACATTTATTTTCACTAAATTAACGTTTAGTTATATAATGTATATAAGCTGTTTTTCTACCTCAATGTTTATTCTTCAAATTGAAACTAACAGACAGGCAAACTACATTGTCTGACTTTGAGCTTAATGGACAGCAAATTCTAATACTAACTTATGACTACTGTCCTCTATTGTTATGACTGATAAGCATTTGCATGTAATTTATGTATGCTAAGCGATCTCATTTGTAGCCAACCATTAGAACTTGATACTGTTAAAAATCACACACAGACATGTGCCATATGCTGACCTACACTCGGCTAGTGTTTGTTGATTATGGCCACACCCTTCTCATTTGAGAGCAGACCAACTTTCAACAGAGGAACATGTACAAAGTTGGTTAATGTCTTAAATGGAAATATTAGACAACAGGTAATACAATAATAAAATATAGAAAGGATACATATGTAACATTCAAAACAATAATTATAATATAGTCACTACATAGTATAAAACAAAGTTGCTTTGTCTGTAATTATATCCCTATGTATGCTTAAATTTTTAAAACTGCGCAATCGATTTTTAATGTGTTTTTTTTTAATAGAGTGATTGAAGAGGAAGGTTTATATGTAAAATAACATCCATTAAAAAGTGGAGAAATACTGTTATATTTTAAATGGCAGAACAACGTTTGCCGAGTCAGCTAGTCATATCAATAAACTCGAACTGAAACAATGTTCAATGACTTTTCCAGTAACCCTGATACTAAGCCCGCTGAAGAAGAGGCTATGAAAGCATCATCAGATGAAGAATCTGAATCAGAATCAGATGTGGAACTTGATATGGAAGGTTAATGTTGCTATCAATGCCATTATTCAATTTGGTTAATACAGGCTATTTATCAATTAATAGCGGATGTGATTTTCTCTATAAACACTAGCTTGCAGTCATCTTATTATTCAAACAGTCAATTTAGATCCCCAACAATGATCAAGTTAGATCCTCAAAGCTTATAGCAAATTTGCCTTGAAATTAAACAATATTTTTGTCTAGTGAAGCTATTTATGTAATCTCAATGGTGCTTCTAATTGTAGCAGCATTTTATGAAACCTTTTCTTTATAAGCACTCTTAAGATTAAAGCAGCAAGATGGGTTCAGCCAATAGATATGTGACAAGTATCAAATTTGGAGCAGGATGTGAAATTAGAACAATTAAATATATGAAAAATCATATTCCCAGGTGTAATAGAAAGTGTACAGCTCCAAGGCGCACAGGAAATGGGTGATGTCGACAAGGAACCAACTGATGAAGAAAGAGACCTGTCAGATGAGAAACGCTCTGAAGCTATGAGGGCTTTCTCTGAGCAAGAGTTTGACAAAGCCATTGCTGTCTACACTGAGGCTATAAAGCTGAATCCACAGAGCGCTTTGTTGTTTGCCAAACGAGGCCAGGTAACTAATTTTATACAATTTTCTATAATTTTGAATTTGTACTGTTCAAATTGGATAGGATTCATTGGATACATGGATTATACGGTTAAAACTATAATAATTGTAAATAATGGCATAATGACAGATATGCTCTTGAAATTCCTAATTGTAAATTCTGTCCCAAATTTGTTTAACAGATTATTAGGAACACACCTAGTTATTTAAACACACTACACAAATTTGTGGCATTCAGGTATATTTGAAACAAAACAAGCTGGAGGCGTGTATCAAGGACTGTACACGCGCCTTAGAGCTCAACTGCGACAGTGCTGCCGCGTACAAATTCAGAGGTCGCGCCTATAGGTAATGTATATGTGATCATTGTGCACACTCGTCACTAAACCTTCCGGTCAGAATGGATAAAAAGATTGTTTCGTAATACTCCCAATACCTGCTTACATTCAACCTTTTTCATCAAATACATCCACAACATCATAATCAATTAATATAGACTGTGCTTAACTCACTCACTGCCCTGACGCATCGACCCAAAGAGGATCTTGGCCCCCGACATTACCACTTACACGAGGTTACCACTTCTTTCTGTCTTGCAAGACCTCTTGCCAGCTCATGGCCTGGAACTTGTGTGTGTCTGCCTCCACCATCTTTCCAGTAGGTGCTGCTACATATGTATAATTGTCTGTAACTAAATTTCTGAGAACATATCTACACTTCCAATCATCCCCTTTAATAGAATATTTGAAAAAATTGTAGGTTACTGGGCAAATTTGAAGAGGCATCTCACGATCTTTGCGAATCGCTGAAGATTGATTATGACGACCAGACCAATGAATGGCTTGCTGAAATCAAACCGAACGCTGAGAAGTTGAGACAACATAAGCTGAGTGTACAACGTAAGAAGGAGGAGAAAAAGGTAATGACATTTATCACGTTCGTTGTAATTATCAATTTGCCCTGAGATATTGTTTTACAACTTCCATCCATATGTTTTGTACTTTAAATTTTCTTCAATCTATGTCACACAGTGTTTTTCATAATAATGTTTTTGTACTTTAAGCCAATGATAAAAATATTTTTTTTGCCACTAGTTCTGTGAGGCTGACATATCGGAAATGCTAGTTTATTGTTGTTTTTAATTGATACAGTTCTTATTCCTTACTGTTAATTACCAATCCGTTTGCCAGTTACACACCATACTACTACTACATCGTCATCTCACGCGCTGGCACTAATGGCGCACGCGCGTGGGGAGTTCGGGCCTCGAGGATCTCCTCCTTACCCGGGCAGTTCTCACGGGGTCAACGGCCCCGCGGTGATGAAACACCCCGTCGCACGACGAGGTGTGCGAACAATTTATACCGCGACCCAAGATGCCAGTTGGGCTAGCTGTCGTCCTCCTCATCGGAAG
>DWUN01003469.1:0-11988 GCA_018249975.1 Passova gellias
ATACATACTTCCATACATACCTACATACATACATAGAGGAACGTACATACACAAATATCTATAGAAATACACACATATTACTGTGGATTTAAAGAATAAATGTCTATCCATTTCATATTTAACATTACTATTATAGGAAATACATATCTTGCATCCTAATGTACAGTTTGACATCTCGTTTAGGACACCGGTTGCCGGTTCAACGTACGGAGGGTCCCAGCTTCGACTTCCGGCCCCCGAATATATCTAAACCATGATTTATCTTAATACCCTGATGTTATGTCACTGAACCAAGCCACACTTAGGTAATGCTGACTTTAAGTGATTATTATTAACTAGCTTTTGCCCGCGACTTCGTCCGCGTGGAATAGTGACTTTAGGTAGCATTTTATTTTTTTAGGATACTTTTATTGCCATTAATACAGATATAAACTGCTATGTAAGCTAGAAAATTAAATTGTTCCCAAAGTCACCATTCCACGAGGACGAAGTCGCGGGCAAAAACTACTTATACATATAAACCTTCCTCTTGAATCACTATCTATTTAAAAAAAAAACGCATCAAAATCCGTTGCGTAGTTTTAAAGATCTAAGCATACATAGGGACAGTCAGCGGAAAGCGACTTTGTTTTTATACTATGTAGTGATAATAATAATAATTTCTTGGAACAACGTCTATTATTTTATGGTAATAAGACAACTTATTAGATACATAACACTCAATCATCCACTAAAAGTAATCGCATACTAGTCGAGCACATTACTTACCCTAACAGGGAATCAAACCCACTACCTCCTATTTAAAACTGAACCACTAACCACTACAGCAACAGTTCATTTACTGTTTATTTCTGTTTAACGCGAATTATCCGTTTGGTTGGATCTAATTCATTGGATAATATTGGTGTTATAAACACACTGTAGGTTATTTAGTCGATAAATTGTGTGTAAGGACGTGTGTAACGAGGCGCTTAACGGAGTTGTCTCACCACGAACGAAGCAATCGATTAAACGACTAATACGCTCGCTACAGATATAGAAATCTAAACTAATATTATAAGCTAGCTGTCCCGGCTAACTTCGTAGTCTCACAATAAATAGTTATTTACACCAATATCTTTTCTTTATTTTCTCACCTATTAAACCTTCCCTGAATTTCCACGATTATTTTAAAACCAAAATTAGCCGAATTGGTCAAGCCGTTCTCGAGTTTCCCGCTTAGCAACACATTGGGCGATTCATTTTTATTTATATAGATTACATACTTCGTTCTGTATTGTTTTACGGTTTTCCTACACAGCTGTTAATCGATAAAGTTAAATGAGATCTGTTCAGTTATTCCTCCACTATTAGGTATATGTAGGCACTAGTAAGATAGTGAAAAGACACTAAGAAAATATACTAAGAGAAGATACTCAGAACAGATACTAAAAATAGATACTAAGATAAGATACTAAGAAAATATAATAAGAAAGGATACTAAGAAAAGATACTAAAAAGATAGCAGGGAGAATATCGTCTCTCGTCGACAGTTAAACATTTTCCTGTGGTCGTTCCTATTAGTTTTGAGGACACTGCTTGTGTGCTTCCAAATTAATTTCGGCTCACGTGTTTGGTATAATTTAATTATAGTGTAATTAATATTCTACAAGTAAATTATATTGTAGATAGTAGATTGTAGATATGTACATTGATTTCATAGGATGCTAAGTATATAACATGGGACCCTCAGCTTTGGTGTCGTAATAGCTATTAACAATAAACAGAGTTGAATCGACAATCATTACTATACAAAATAGGTATTGATTTATCGTAAAGGTATTTACTCGGCGAGTGATTGAAGCTCAGATCCTTTTCAAAACATTATTCAATTCATTTTGCTATTTTTTTTCATTGAAAATGAAACTTCACCATCACTACGCAGTATAAAAGAAAGTCGCTTTTCGCTTTCTGTCCTTATGTATGCTTAGATCTTTAAAACTACTCAACGGATTTTGATGCGGTTTCTTTTAATAGATAGACTGATTCAAGAAGAAGGTTTATATGTTTCATAACATTCATTATATAGTAGACAAATACTGTTATTTTTGAGGTTTCTAATGTTATGTCGTAAACAATTACATTTTTTGGAATGGGGTCGAGACGAAGTCGCGGGCAAAAGCTAGTAACGATATAAATGCCATATTTAAAGCATATTTGAAAGTCTAGAAAAAATTATAGATTTTAATAAATTCCATTGCCGCACATCACGTATTTTGCTGATGTTATTGTGTAAGTAAAGCAAAGTAAAGTTTGGAATTTAAAGCACATATTTTACTTTCCTGAAAGTATTGGAATCTGCACGTCGTGCGCTCAGCACACAAACAACTTTAACAGAACTGCAGAGCATCAATTTTTCACTAGTAAGGAATCCGTTTGACTGTAAACAGTAGCGATATGATTATTACCACGAGGAATAAAATAATCTTGTTCTTCTTGAGATAGTATAAAACAAAGTCGCTTTCCGCTGTATGTCCCTATGTATGCTTGGATCTTTAAAACTAAGTAACGGATTTTGATGGGGTTCTTTTTAATAGATAGAGTGATTGAAGAGGAAGGTTTATATGTTTATTAACATACATTATATAGTAGAGAAATACTGTTATAATATATATGGCAGAACAACGTTTGCCGGTTCTATACATTAATGAAACATTGTAAGATATTTCTGTGTAAGGACCAAAAACTTTACAAACAAACCAATAATTCTGTAATATAACATAATATGAAATGTACCGTTTGTCCAATGATCCTTAATCTGAGTAAACATAAGACATATTTGAATAAACAGAAATATAGCAGCATAAAACAAGTTTGGAAATCTCGATAGTAGGGTTATATGGGGAATTTAAACGACTGCCAGTAGGTAAAGAAGATTTTTACTTTAGGGAATGCAATTAGAATTACAATAAGAAGTTTATCACAAGATATAGACAGATAGGTCGTGTATCGCTTATCGTCTGTTGTCGAACAGCTCAGTACATCGTGTTCTAGGTCAAATTTCGAGTACTAGTAACGAATAAAATCCTTTTAGTATCACAAAATAAATCCGCAATATATATTATGAACGAGCGAAACGGACAGGAAATGGGAGTTAAGATGCGATCACGAACATTTACGATGTACGTGTTTCGAATTAGTTGCTTTTGTTTAGTGAAGTTAGTTGTTTTAGATATTTCCAACACTTTTTTTACCTCCCGGGGGACGGGTGTCTCCTCTCATAGTGAGAACGTGTTGAGGCCATGGTCTACTACGCTGGCCAAGTGTGGATAAACAGACTACAAATAAGTATGTACATATGTACATGCATATACATGTTGTAAGGTTGACTGGGAGAGCATACTTTTAATACTTGTTGTGTAAGTTAGCAATAAAGTCCAAATAAATAAATAGTATTTACACACTTAGGTATATACCCTTATGAATGCGTTAAAAACGTCAGTGCGATGTTTGCTGGTTAACTTTTATTGCATTCTATATAAAGTTTATTATAGCTTATAAAACGTTCTTTTTTTTTATCCCATTACAACTTGTCTTACATTAAAATCAGTCTATCGAGTTATCTGCGATATTTCTTGAGCCTAACTGTTACAGTTACAAATCGCCGGCAATAAGTCAGACGGAAATATAACGACATCTTCTCCATTATACATCTCGACGTTGCTTCGAGTTACTTGGAAGTTCAACTTTTTAACTCATTCAATCTTTGGCTTTGAACTAAGTACGATAAAAAAAAAGAATATGCGTGCGTCAGTTACAAATTCATTATAGAAATTACTGATAAATTTTAAATGTTATCAGTTAGATTAGTGATGTGATTGGATAATGGGCTCTTAGATAATATATCCATTTAGGAATTAATGCTCCAAATGCCGTTAATGTTGGGCTATAGGACCATCCATAGGGCCAGTTCTGAAGTGTTTCATTCCATTTGTCACTTCCTACTTGTGCAAGACGTTTTCTTCAATGGCCCAAATAAACTGTCTAGACTGTCATATCTCGACCAAATAGGTCGGATACTAGTTGACGGAGGAGTCAAAAGTCTCCGAAACCGGCGTGTATACATGAAGAGAATGATGAATGTAGACGAAGCGCGTCAGGTTTGCAAGGACAGAGATATTTGGCACTCGGTGGTTTCTGCCTACCCCGTTCGGGACCTGGCGTGATATTATGTATGTATGTATGCCCAAATAAAAAGCAACATGAGAAATCGCTTAAATTTACAATAATTTAACTTTATACACACCAATAATGAAACCGCGATGGGTGGAATTGGTTAACGAAAACATGCGCACACATTATGATATACATTACGATCAAAGTGACTCGTGGGTATGTTTTTTGAATTTTACCAATTTATGATAGATAATAAGAATACTTTTTTTTAAACTGACTCCGCGACCCTCTTGTAGATGTAGCTCCGGGGAATGCGACCAACACTTTGAAAAACACTGCACTCCAGTAAAGCATTTAAGTGACGTAGTAAACGAACTCGCAGCCAGAGGCTAGTTAGATCTAAATAGGATAAAAATATTCCAGCGACGTTTTATTGGCTTGCCTCGAACAACGACGAAGTTGAAGATTATGCATCCAAATGCAATATCTTAATATTGAAAACGTTTCAGCATCTCAAATTGTAATACACGTTAAAAAAAAATGATCTGTTCCAAAAATTACATTTATGCGCATTTTAACAAACTTGTTCATGCAGATTGAATTTTCAATGGATTTTATAGCGTTTCTTTAAGAATTTCGTCTACTATTTCACATGTATTTGCATATTATTATGTCAGGCAACGGAAGATGATATGGATGGATTATATATTCTACACAAATAAAAAACAAACTGAGTAGGTAGCGTCTATAACGAAATTTCTACCAAAAAAAAAAATGATGCAGATTTTCGTAACTTGTCATTTCAATTTCAACAGATAGAAAAGTTCGGCTTCTGCATTTAAATTCAGATGAATTTGTTCTACTCGAAACTATTTAAGGACATTCCAGTGTAAAATGTCTTACATTTATTTGGAAGCCGTCCAACTGTCCCCCAACGCGCGAACAATCTAGCACGCGGCAATATGTAAATATTTACAGCTGATGCAAATGATAATTTTAATGCGCCGTCAGAAATATTAATTGGCGTTTTGGAAATGATATCGGCTCCGCTCAATATAATTCCGGAGGGAGATAAATATTTGTTTATGTTAATTATCCGTGGTACGATTGAATGAGGTTAATAAATTACATTGCGTAGTCCGGTAATTGCATGTTTTAGCGTCTTATTATAAATGGATTGTAAACAGGTGTACAATCCAGCCGCTGCCAATGCGATGCTCATTGAATATATTTATATATTTGGAGGTCTATAAATGACCGCGGAGGTTTCATTGCTAACAGACTCAGTTCAGTAACTATTAATGAAGTAAAAATGTCAGGACAGAGATGGAAAATTAAGTTTTGTGAGACCCAAGCCGAAGTTGCAGCGAAGAATCTCGCAGGTATTAATAAAAAAAAAGGTCAACAGGGTTAATTTTTTTTATTCAAAAAAGGCTAGCATTTAGCTTTCAAAAATACATGATAAACTGACTGACTGGCTCATGATTCCAGATTCCATCCTGTTTTAAATACACCTATAGTTTACAATAAAATACTAAATAATGTTACTTTTAACTAAGTCGAATACATTTTGATATTCTAACAACAGATAACCGTGTTTTACTGAGCCACTAAAAGCTTAAAATTATACAACATAACCTCACTGGACTATTTAGCAAATTCCAAGTTACCGCAAGAATGTCTGTCTAGCTGGGAACAGTTTGACGCAAAACTTTGTAACTTCAACACAGACAGAAGTTTCCAGTACGTAGACTGTAGTGGGAGCTATTTAAACTTGTCCAAAACCTTGTCTACTTAGCCATAGATTTTTCCTACACTGAATCCAGCTGTACACATCGTGAAAATACTTTTATTTAACCACTACCGACACCTATGGACACACGCAATAAGTAACAGGGAAATTTCCAATACTGTTACACGTTCGGAAGAGAGCTTTGCAATATCTTATTTGTATTTTCTTAGGAACAGTACAGCCGTTTCACATTTAGTACGACGTGAATAATAAATGAGGAACATTTGCGAATTTCCACTTAAGGAACATAGTCTATATATCTACATCTATATCTATACATATAATAAAGTTGTAGAAGAGTTCAATTCTGTACATTGAATAAAAACTAAAAAAAATAGGCCTAGGGTACTTCATACAAGTAACACAAGCCAAAAAAATTGATTTTGAAATTTTTGTCTTTCTGTCTGTTGTCCGGCTTTGGCGCAAAAACTACTCTACGGATTTTGATGAAACTTTTTTGTTATATAGCTATTAGACCTCGGCAACATATAGGCTATAATTTATTTTGATATACTCCAAATGCTGCCCAAAATCACTGTTCTACGCGGACGAAGTCGCGGGTAAAAGCTAGTATATAATATGTTAGAATGAAACGAAATATTACAAATACTGATTTAGTATATTTTCAGTACAGGTCGATTTATAGTATTCTTATATCCTAATAGAAGTATCCAGCACCGTAGCGACCAGCTCCGAAGCGGCCAGCACCGTAGGGGCCAAGGCCATAACGACCGGCACCGTAGATACCAGCACCATAAAGACCCTCGCATCCACAGCCGCAAGAGCCAGCGATAGTTACGCTACCACCAGCGCACACAGGCCCTCCGAACTCCACAGCGCCGAGGATGGGCACTTGTCCAGAAACCACAGTTGTACCGGCGACGGGCAGCTCTCCAACGACTCCGACTTCACCGACACCAGCGCCGCCGTAACCGGCACCAGCAGCAAGGGGTGCAGCAAGACCACCGTAGCCGTATCCGAGACCAGAGCCGCAACCACACCCACCAGCTCTAGCACCGTAAAGACCAGCTCCGATGCCAAAAACGTTCTGAAGAAAAAATCATGCGAATTTTTAAAATATACCATACCAATACCATTTATCTTGATCGTTACATATTAAACAGATTCTGATATGCAGATGTCAGAAATGTTTCTGTATCAGTAACCATTTGAATGAGCTACAAAATGTAATTTTTTGGTGATTATATTAAAAGAACTGTTACCTGGACCAGGCAAGCCTGGATGCAGAGAAGGAGAAAGGCGAAGGTGGACATGTTGAAGTATTCGGAGTAGGTGACTTGGAATGATTTGCTCAAATCGACAACGCTTTTTATATGAATATTCACTGACATTTTTCATCCCACGTTCAAAAAATTGGCCAATAGTACGTGAGTTCATTTGTTTCGAAAGTATTCATAGATGTTGTTTTGTTTTTTAACGATAATCATGCTTGCAGGAAAAAGTATTAAAAATTTCTTTTTCAATAATGTTATTTTCATTTGGTATTATTGTGCAAGTAAAAATATTAACATCTCTGATTAATATTTCAATTCATTTCAGCCACGAAAAAGGAAGTTAAACTGAAATATGTCATGACCTATATTTGACCACTACTGTACATTTGGGATAGTTTAGTGATTTTTTAGTGTATTGGAAGAAATATGGGTTAGTGACCAACCAGCTTGTCATATCTTTGTACAACTAGCTAAACAAAGACAAAGGCGAAAATGTGAAAATATAAGTAAATTTAAATAGTTTACAGAATTATTAACTCACTCCATATTTTGCGTTATACGGCGTACAAATTTAATATATCATTATTCAATAACTCGACTGAAATTGACATTTATGTTTACTTTAGACATTAAAAATCAACGCAAAACCGCTAGATGAGTAAACCGCGAAAATGTAGGGACATTTTCGCTGTTATACCAAAATTTGATTAAGTACGGGGCTTACATACATCATCAGATCATCATCATCATCTTACTTACATCAGAATTGGGCCATTGGAATGTAGGCCAAGAGGAAAAAAGCTTTAGGATGCCGATGAGGTTTAATGATACTCTTTTTTTCCTCTTTCTTACTCAACGACTGTTCAACGTGCTTTCCAAAACACGGAGAATTTAAAAAACCACACACACCCTTTTGAAAATTTGCCAGTAAGAATTACCCATCCAAGGGGTTATATCTTAACAGATCTCTTGCAAACTGCAAGTCTCTCCGCGCTATTAATCTTTCCCTCGTATTTCATAATTAAATTTAAATATGCGACCAATCTGAATACATATGTATATCGTATTTTTAAACAAATATGCCTACATAAAAATGTCATGTGTAGTAAAATACCGTGACAATTAAATGCTATTTCTAGATAGTATTCCATAATGATACATTTCTTTTACATCAAATTTTTACACTTCAAAATGGAATGGACGTAGAGTGAAATAAATGATATTGTCAGAAAATTAGGTCAACCACGTGCTTCAGCGTGTAACATTCCCATAATCTCACGTACGGACACTTTACGAAACTAATAGTACTACAAGTAGGTTAATTAGTATAAAAGCATTGAATTTCTCAAACGAATCATTGTGTAAACATCTACATACATTGAAAACAAACATGTCTTCTTTCGCTCTCTTGATCCTCGCTGTTCAGGCTTGCCTGATCCAGGTAATATATTTTTTACTTATCACTCTTGAATATTCGATCTTATCGACTAGAGAATTGTTTTTTTTTAAATATACTTTAGTCGTTTCGTCTTTCGTCCTAAGATACGCTTTATATTTTGGTGACTTTCAAATTTAAATGCGTTGATGTATTCCATAGCATTTAATCCAGTTTATTTTTTATTGTTTTTGGCCATAATTAACTATTTAAGCGCCTTTCCTATAATATATATATGAAATAGGTAACTATTTAAAATCGTCCGAAAAATTTAACAATCGAATTATTTTTGCTAATAAAACATTTTTGCTTTTCAGACCGCATTCAGCCAGTGCCTTGGAGCTGGTCTTTACGGTGCTGGAATTGGCTGTGGTGGCTGCGGCGGAGCTTATGGCATCGGTTCCGGCTACGGCTATGGCGGACTTGCCGGTCCCCTTGGCGCCGGTCTAGGTTACGGCTACGGCGGTCTCGCCGGTGCGGGCTACGGAGGCGCTGGTGTCGGTGAAGTCGCTGTCGTTGGTGAGCTTCCCGTTGCCGGTACTACTGCGGTTGCCGGACAAATTCCCATCCTTGGTGCTGTCGAGTTCGGAGGCCCTGTCTGCGCTGGTGGTACCGTCACCATTGCTGGTTCTTGCGCTTGCGGATGCGCTGGTCCCTATGGCGCTGGTCTCTACGGAGCTGGTCGTTTCTACTGAGAAACTCTATCGGAAAACTATCACCAAATGATTTGATGTGAATAAAAAAATTGCTTAGCAAATTTTGTTTATTTCTTATAACTACCTCTGTATTAATCACAAGTATTATCATGACGATTCTTTCTATCGTAGTATCCAATATTAGATTGATTAAGAATTAAAACTAATACCAGTTAAAGTCTTTTAGTAGGTACTTAGCCGTGGGAGAATACGAATAGCATAGCGTATAGTAGTCATATTAACATAATTACATGATTTTATTTATTTATATATTTACTTATTTCTTGATTTACTATCCTGAAAAATGCATCAGTAAAATTAACATGCGACACGTTTTTGTACCTCCACAGCATTTAAAGGTGAAAATTTATTAATAAAATTGATTGAGTAAAGGAATTGTTATAACTGGAAGTGATAAGCAACTTTTACATACTATTACACAAATTGGGCTTGGCGTCAAGCTTAATCATGCATTACTAGTCATTCTAACATTCCCTATTGATACTGTAACACGAATAATCGTAATATCACTGAGTACATTTCAGTTCTGCTCTTTTTCTATTGTGATTATTTTAAATACTTTTAGCACTTGTATTCGATGTTTATATTTTGAAGTAAATATTAGCAAAGTGATTCCATTCACATTTTCTGTTTAAATTTCTGGTGTCCCTAATTTGGAGATGAAAATTGAATCAAAACATATAAGAAACCAAGAGATTAAAAAACAAACATAGACTTTTACTAATACACGTCTGTCATTTAATGCCTTTATTGGGGAACTCAGGTAACATTGAACAACTGCAACAGAGAAAAATTGTTCCAACAGTAAAATAAAACATTCAAATCTTCTTACTAACTTAAATAAACTTGCAACAAATTAATTTATAACACAACAACTTAGTTTAATAAAGCAGAGGAATGCCGCATCCACAGCTGCAAGCTCCAGAGATGGTTACGATTCCGGCGGCTGGAACTATACCACAGAACTGTACAGCGCCGAGTATAGGCACCTGGCCAGCAATGAGCGTGGTGCCAGCCACTGGTAGCTCTCCGACAACAAGTACGTCACCTACACCGGCCCCGCCATAAGCACCTAGAGGACCGACTGGCCCAGACAAGGGACCAGCTAATGGTCCCGGACCATACAATCCCGGGCTGTAGCCCAAAGAAAGATCACCATAGGGAACCGGCCCGATGCACTGGCTGAATACAGTCTGAAAAATAAACACGGTATAGGTAATTGATCAGATATGTTTATGAAAAGGAATCGTCTAACTTGATGGAAATGACCAAATTTGTTAAGGAATAAAATAAGTTATGTTATAAATCTGCTAGCTAACCTATTCAGCTACAAACGACAAGACAATATCTCAATCTCTACAAGAAGCCTATAGTTGCAATAGTATCACATTTTTAAAATTTTATTTTTAAGGGTACAGAATACAACAGCCCTTCTTTGACTCGTTGCGGTTGTGTGCGTGTGCATGAAATAAAGGTATATTTTTTAAATTAGGCCCTAGAAATTGCAAAGATAAAACCGTATCTACCTGTAGAAAACAAGCTGCGGCCAGAAGTAGAGAAGCGCGAATGGACATTTTTGTGGGTGATCCAGATCAAAATGATTTTGGTAACAAATATCCTTTCTTTTTATAGATCGCATTACCTAAGTATTTGTAAGTGTAAACTGATAAAGAATGACCCGGTAACAACAAACGGTAATTAAAAAATGCGTAATATTATTAACAAAGATGTGATATTTCTTAATTTATACTTATCAAATTGAATTGATAAAATGTTATTTACTGTTATTACTACAGAAGTCATATTATTTGACACGTCTCTAATTATATCAATTCATCCCACCGCATACATAGTTACTATAATTATAATTTAGGTAATCCAGTAAAAGCCAATTTTCGGTGTTAATTTAATAAGCTAAACAATCACTGATATGTATTTGAAGTTCTGATCTCAGTTAAATTCTAAAATTAAAACCTAAATTACTAAACGACAATTCGTTCAATATAGATTCTGGAATGTTTCACTACGTAACCTTAGGCAATAAATAATTTCATACAAATATATTTTTGTAATAATTACGTTCTTAAGATAAAGAAATCGTCGGTAAGTATATAAAGTAAACATTTCAACTAAGAAGTCAGTTCAAAATTTTCTTTTATAATAAAGTACATTAAGCAATCAATCAATCATGTCCACCAAAATTGCCCTTCTGGTCTTCGCTCAGGCTTTACTCATCCAGGTAATTATAATATTATAATCCAGAAAGAATCTGGTATTATTATTCAGGTTATTTCAGTGACGCGGATTACTGGATGATCAATACTTGAAAGTTTTTAAAAATATGAAAAAAGTACCGATATCGAACTCAATATGTAAGGATAAAAAACGTCGTTCTTAATATTCGAAATATTCGTGTAGACTTACCAACCGTGTTTATGAAATTGTTGTCAGACTGAGTTCAGGCTTTTCCATAGCTAATACTAATTTGTTGGATGCAGAGTTTGTGATATGGAGAAAAATAAGTGAAACATTTTTTATATTTCAGACTATTTATGCTCAGTACATTGGAGCTTATGATGGATATGGTTGCGGAGCACCCTGGGGCGCAGCGCCCTTGGCTGCCCCTTGTGCTGGTCCTATAGCTGCCGCTCCATG
>DWUN01003470.1:0-11985 GCA_018249975.1 Passova gellias
AAAAGAGTGCTGGGAGGTTTTTTTCACCGGCTTTTTTCTCCCAGTCTACTACAGCCAGAAGGGCACACAAAGCCGAGGTGAGATGATTAAAACATGATCTTCATTTAGAGTATGTATGTATCTTATAATAAACAAAACAATTTGAATTCGAATTAGAATTTATTACTATTATTATTAACAATGGTGATAAGTATCGTCAATAAATAAACTCGTTTGATGATGTGCATTAAAGTAAAGGAGGCAAGAGAAGTTTACCAGAGGAACCCTTTTTCTCGTGTCACTGCCGGGCGCAGGTGTCGCTGCAGCCGCGGGTGGCCGGCGCATGCTCCACCCCGCTGTTAGACTACATATCCCATACGATAATTGTTAACAAACGATAACAACGAAACCCTTATGAAACTTCCACTAGCGGTCACCCACACGAACAATGACCGCACTCTGTATCGATAAATATAATACATCGCTTCAACGGACTGCTTACTGACAGTATAATAAAAACCACCCCAAAATAACATTTTTTTTTACTTTAATAAATTACCGTGTGTGAATGGAAACAGGTCTAACCGGTATCGCCGACGATCTTCATAGAAGCAATTATATCTTGATCGATTGTGATTGGACTCCAATATGCGTCGCATTTTATGTAACTGTCGAGCAGATAATTACTTCCATCGCTCGCGGCAGTAGATATGCTCCCTAGCTTGGATTGAAATCCTTCGTAGTTCTTATACTTTATATTCTTCTCTTTCTGACCATCCCAATAAGTTGACCGGTGAGAACCGCCCTTTACATCCAAGGTCCGGTATGACGATGTAGAATTTAAAGAAAACCTGATCAAACCATCACCAACAATGACAACGGAGAGAATTGTGTGACTTTTAAAAAGAAAAACACGTATATTTTTGGAATTCAACGTAAACCCTAAAAATATGTCTCTCGTTGACCTAAATATGTTTATTTCCTGATTTTTTCTGCGGAGTGCTAAAGTTTTTTTTTATTTCCTTGTGATCGAAATAAAACACGGTCGAACGCATATGGGAATATTTTTGGAAAGGTTTTAAGATCTTTGTTGGTTTCAGCAAATTTATGGAAACTGTAATTGTGATGTTAATCGCTATAAATTTAACAACTGTTTTTTGAATCTAAATGCAACGAAAGTCAACACGCCGCTTCATGTCACGAGGAATATCGCATGCCTGCAGCACTGGTTGCATCGCACTGCTGCACTGAGCCTCGCCGTCCGATGCGGGGATCAAACTTGCCCGACCCTTATATTAAAGATATTAAAAAAATATAAACCGTGAAAAAATCGCCAATACTTCGAACATATATTAAAATATTCACTGTCTGGAGGCTTCACTTAGCTCGGGTCTGAGTTTCGGGACAATAAAACCTCAAGAATAAGGACCTTTGAAGCTATCTGAAAAGGCAGATGAGTTAAGCCCCATAAAGATAGATAAAAAATTCTCGAGTTTAACTTTCCGGAGTATCGGCTGCGAACTCGCTGCGATTGTCAGAACTAAAGAATGAGAACCCGTGGGGCTATATCAACAATGCAGATGAATTAAACGCCATAAAAAATATAAAAATACAAAACCTTAAATGTATATCTGTATTTGAAACTCGAGCTTGTAACCAACATAAACCATACAATACCGACGTTTAGCCGCCGTGCCTAATATGATGCCGATTCGCTGACGTTCAGACTGTATTTGTAAGTAAAATAAGCGCGTACAAAACTCGCGGTAAAATAAACAAACGCTTAGTTTCTCAGAAGAACTCGCATCGCCAGGTGTTGGAAATGTTCGGGTCGGCGACGACGGTGTATGCAACTTGTCGATAATAAAATTCTATTTTAAGACCTTCGGGATTTCGAAGATGCAAACGAACGATGTAGCAGTTGTAGTCTACCGGCTTTAATTGCACCGTCTCACTACGGATCTCCGGGTGACTTCACTTGTCGCAGTGAAAGTTAAGTGCGTTCAATTAAAATTAAAACATTTTCTATACCACATCGAGAAAGCGGGCACAGCTTGCGGTTCTTCGTAATGCCTGAAGTAAATCCCACGCTGTATTTTCTCATGTCTACGAGTAGCTCAATTATTTGAATTAAAATGGACCAGATGCATTCCGAGACCTGATGATAATCTATGACTAATATTCGTCCGCTAAAACGACATCGCCATCGAGCCTGCCCGCCGCAGCGGTCCAACGTTGTGCTGGTCCACATACGGGCCCGACTTTACGAATTCAATCTATTTAAAAAATTTGTACGAACTGTACTATCACCGGGCCAATCGAAGAAAAAAAACACTAGCAAAGATAATTAGACCGTGAAACAGATCGATTTCGATAACAATCATCATGGATTCCATGCGGAATAATACCGACACGGCACCCGCGGGGCGAGAGCACGCCGTGCCTGGAGCCGGCGCGGTCCCCGGCCCGGGTCGCTGCCGGGCCGCTGCCGCGCCGCCGGCGGACGAGCGGGTTATATTTTATCCACACGTTCGTCGAGTGCGCCGCGCGCCGGTCGACATTTGTAACGTGCGATTTTAAATATAGCGCGCTTCCACTCGACGCCCGCCGGCGTAATATTACAGCGTTTTTAATTGTTTTTTTTGCGTCCTCCCAACCGTCGAAAATAGTTTTACTGTGCCCAGTGCTTCTAAATATGATTTTGAACGGGTAAGTAAGTATATTTCGTTTTGTACAATGGTGTCGTGCGAAATTATGACCTTTGCGGCCGTGTAGGAAGCGTAAACCGAAATAAATAACTCGCAATGTAAAGAGATTTATATTTAAATTGCACTGCTCTCAATGTGCTCGCTTATTATTATTTTTTAACTAAGGAACGATAACTTAGCATGTGTGGGATAATAATATTACTTAAAAGAAAAATACCAACATAGAAAGATTTTCGCATCGCGAAAATTTATTCACTCCTCAGAAATGATATTATCATACCTTACGATAATCTAAGAAGACGTTAAATAAATTGTAATCAATTTTTTGTTTATTTTATTTTACATTCGAATCGATAATACATCGATTCGTAGATTTTTATTTTCGAAAATGTATTAAGATGTTTCTTCTCTTAAAAATCTCATACAGTTTTTTTTCGTAATCGAAGCCAACGTCAAAGCGAACGTGTTGATAAAGAAATAACTTAAACAAAACAAAAGTTGGCATTTCGAATATACCTACTTATAATCTCAAATTCCATTTCAATAGGCATCGATTGATAAAATTACATCTGTTAATTTCCTTTTAATAATAAATGGGGCTTAGAAGATTAAATTAGGCGGAACACTCATCGAAACGAGGTTTCAAATTGAACTAATTCGGATTTACTGTTGCCTAAATAAAAAAAATGTATATTTTGTGTTTATAACTATGATAGGTGTAAGTGTCAATACTTTTTATAGCAATAGGTTTTAAACCTTTTATAATTTAATTTAAAAATGGACGTAAAATTTAATTTGTCAAAACATAAGTAGTATATTCTTACACATTTTTGTTCGGTACTTTTTTATTTAAACAACATTCCATATTAAAATAATCGTAATATAATTAGATGTAGAATTCTTTTGGGGCAATATTAGCGTTTCTTTAAAATCAATAAAAGTAATACGCACTCGCATTATGACATTTGTATGCCCGCACACACACAACAGACGTTCCATGAAGTGTGCAGTATTTGTTTACAAAGAGTATCTTCGACGCTCGCCAACGAGATCTCTAATATAAGAATGTACTCAATATCAAGTCGACCCAATGACGTTACTCGGTTCATAAAATACTGAACTCGTTCCAAGGTTCAAGTGGATGTGTTGCCGACCCAATCTTAAATTCCTCTTTTTATATTGGCATCGAAATCGGTAACAAGAAATTGAAAAAGACCGCGTATAGGAAAGCAATGATAGCATTATATTTTAATTCCTAGCTGCCTCCCTCCCTCCCTCCTCACCGCTCCCGGTACCTGGGAGTAGATTTAGCGATTTCCATAATATTCCGTGAAGTGCGTGGAACCTGTTGCCGCATTTGTCGTTCGTGGCAGAGTGATATGGAGGTTCTCATTTTGAGAGAATACCGTATCCATCACAGATATAATTAGAAGGGTTGATCTAAGGCCTGTCTTTTGCTTGCCGCATTCAGAGGTTTCAGAAGGCGCAGCGACAACAGTGTAAGAAGCCCGCTTATTCCCAACCTACCCTCCACATATTCGTGTGCGTATGTTATGTTAGAGCGCTTTAAAAATTACCAGAATCCTTGATCTGCATCTCAATGTCTCTATATTCAAGTATGTGGTATAAAACGTTCAACTGTATTGACATAATAACCATAAACAAAACAAGTAGAAATGCGAACGA
Organism: Passova gellias; assembly: GCA_018249975.1. NCBI lineage: Eukaryota > Metazoa > Arthropoda > Insecta > Lepidoptera > Hesperiidae > Passova > Passova gellias. The sequence goes on from DWUN01003470.1 coordinate 4,374, forward strand.
CCTGCGTATAAAATATTGGCTATTACGAAACCAAAGACAAATATATTATTTTTTAACACTCAGACCGCTAGCCGCTATGTTTTCGGAATCCGTTCTATGAGCCAAGTTTTATTTATTTAGTTGTACAAACTTTGGTTCATAAGGATCTTTGTTTTATGGTAAAGCGCACTATTTACCATTACGATTGCATGCAAATTTTATCAAATGATTACAAAAGAACAAGACATTTATACTGTTTCAACCGTTATTCATGTCAAGGTTTAAATTAATAGCGAATTTTCAATAGAATGTATATTACGACGAAGACCAATAATGAATTGAAGGAAATTGTTGGCGATAACTTTACAATTGATCATGATAATGAAGTCAATGCAGAGATGGTAGAACACAAGACGAAAGACAAGCAGAGGAGGAGAGATTCATTAGAGCTAATGTAAACATTAAGCATAATAATACTAGTTGAAACAAAAGCACACCATGCCAATCTGGAATCAAATTACACGTATAAATATCTGCGTAACGCTAACCAGAGAGCTGATAAACCTTCGATGTACAAAAAGCAACTGATTGTTCTTAGTGGGGTTGGTAGCCATGACCTGAATCAGTCGGGGTCGGGATGTCTCACTATCACGCTAAGAGTCCAGTCAAGAGTACTTATAACGATAGTTTATTGTCCCCGTGTACTCGAGCGTCAATATACGAGTATGTAGGTAGGCGGTTGGCAAAAGAATCCACGGCGCCAGCATGTGTGACGTAGTTGATCAGTTCGTATGGTGGCGTTTAACATCACTTTACTCCCATAACTGACGAGGGCATGAATCTATTGCGTAGGACTTCCCGAAGGTAGCCGAGTGCATGCACAAATACTGGTATATAATAGAAAGAGCAGCGAAAGCCGCATGGAAGGGGCATAACGCTATTTCCTAACGTGACGCTTTGTATCATTCAATTCTTCAGAAGAACTTTATGTAAAAAGGGAGATGGTAGTATTTAACACAATCAAAGGGGCTCCTCTTTAGATAGTGGGTGTGTCTACGCTGTCGCATCTATTCTTATTCGCGATACGATCTGGTGATGTTTATGCCAAAATCTGAGGCACGTACGCCATTAATATTAATCCAGAGCTCGGCTCAGTTTCCGATGATATATGGCTCGCAATCAGCGTTATGAAGAGTTTGTATCAAAGCGTACTTTTGCTTGTGCTGATTTAAACGAAACTGCTTTCAGAAATAACAATATCTTAACATCAAACTACGGCTAGAGCCTTTTTTTATACATAAACTGACAAACAGGCAGACGGGCCACCTGATGGTAACTGGTCACCGTCGCCTATGGACATTGCTAACACCAGAGGTGTCACCAATGCGTTGCCAGCCTTGAAGGACTCTATTAACGCCTCTTTTGAAGAACCCCATGTCGCTAAACTGCTGATAAGTATAATAATTGGAATATTTCCAAACCGCTATGTGATTCAAAATTAGGCAAACAAATGTCTGTATTATCGCAACCATTATAATACAATATTTGTGCATTACACCGAAACACAGAACAAACAAATGTAGGTTCTAGACACAAATTTATGTTCTGGGTGAGAATGGAAGATATAACCTATAGCTTAACTGTCAGGTTTTCAGACCACCTGAAGGATAGGCTAATTATAGATAAACATAAACATACATATATGTATGAACATTGCTACAGTTAATTTTAAATCCAGACACAGAATAAACAAGTTTGCTCGAAGAGATTTCGATAGAAATAAGCATCTTTGTACAAATTACGTCTGTGTCTTATCTTTACTCAGATGCTGTGAACATTAATTGTTATTAAATAAATAAACACTCGTCCTAGTCACACAAATATTTGTTCTGGATGGAAATCAAATACAGTGGCTCGAGCTAGCAGGGTCGATAACCATTTCATCAATATGTCAGTCAACTGCATGGTAAGACTTTTAATTACATTGTATTATAGTCAAAACATAACATACTGGCAAGCATACATTTTATGTGGAAATACCTGACAACCAGCGAAGATTATGACATTTTACACATCTATTAATAATCCGTGCCCTGCTTGGAGTACTTTGTTAATTGTAACCTCTAAAAGAACGAAACAAGAAATTAGATATGCTGCAGGAATGGTTTAGCTTACCGCGTAAACGAATTCACATGTACTCGTAACATCCAGTGATATTATTAATAGTGAAGCAGTTGTACTGAACACATGCATCGCGAGCTGGATTTCAACATATTATTGAAAAATGGTTTTGCTTGTCTATGGTCTATAAGGATGCCAGCATTTATCTGAATGTTTAAAATATTAAACAAAGTAAGCTATAAAAAATATAGCATATTAGGACTTCGAATTAAAGTAATCTACTGAAAGAGTACATATCTTCATCCTTTTCTCATAAAATAGAATTTCTCAGGGTGCATTTAAAGAGAATTTCTAAAAATGAGCAATTTAACGTAACAAAACTTACCTAAACTCGCTAAACTGTAGAACCAACTGCGTCTAATTTTCTAAATTCAAACACGAAAACAGAAGAAACTAGTTTATTGCAAATTGTATCACTAATAATAGGCATATTTACAATAGCCGATCACGACAGTGGATACAAAACTTTACTACGCGGGTTAACGACAATAAATGTATTTTTTTTTTATATTTATGTAGTATCAAACCAGGATTTGCATTGCACGCTGTATGTGGCCACTCCTGCGGGCGGTCGTGCACTGACGCCTAATAATAAGCGCGGGAAATGTAAATAAAGATGGCGGCGTATATTACAATGTTTGAGGATAACGTAACGTCGAATAAATGATAAGATTATCGACGTCCTTCACTTTGTATGTTATTATTCAATTCACGATAAAATGTTATTTTTATCTTGGCCTTTGGTTTCGGGAAGCTAGTTGAAATGGACCGAATGCTCTAGGTTATTGATTATTTTCATGTGAAGTGTACTTTTTTCATGTGAAGCCGCATTTTGGAAAGCATCTGTATCATTTCTGTTGCCTATACGTACGCACATAAATATATACTTACAGATAGGCGTTTCTCTCTGACTTCGTTTGTTTAATTTTATCGGCGCTGTCTCATACGAACAACACGTTTACTAGGTCTACCCATATTCAGACAAAATAGGTAGTGCGGTTACGATTTACTGAAAATAAAAAATAAAATAAACTTTTAACAAAAAATAAAAACCGACTTCAAATAGTAAACTAATCTAAAACAAATTAATATGCACTAAAAATTAAACAAATAATTCAAAGTACAATTATTGTTATTGTTGGAGTCGGTGTCAGCCAAGGAAAGGCTACAATATACCTAGCAATAACTAACAAGAAGACAACATACAACACAAGATTGTTTTTTAACATTACCGTAAGAAGGGCGTACGTTGGCTGACACCGACTCCCAGAATAACAATAATGGTACCTTGAATTATTTGTTTCATTTTTAGTGCCTATTAATTTGTTTTAGAATAGTTTACTATTTGATGTCGGTTTTAATTTTTTGTTAAAAGTTTATTTTATTAGTATTTAAATATGGCGGTTCAACGAATGATAGCAGTGATAACTTAGTGGCTTAGATTGGCTTAAGTTAAAATACTAGAGATGCTTCAACTTCCCGCTACTCAGACTTTTTAGCATCCATATCTGGCACTCTAGAGTGGGCTCACGTGGTAGACTGTGGCCTAAACGCTTTTCCTTTTGAGAGCAGATATTTCTGTCAGAATATATAAGATATTGTATGTATGCCTTTATTAAACAATAGAACGGTGAAAACCTCGGTAATAATCCAGAAACAAGTAGCGCCATCTTGTGAGATTCTACAAGAGTTATAGATCCAAACTATTTTCCCGCGTCATGGCTGGTTAGTAGTAACGCCAAACATTTGACAATTTGTTATTACTTATAGCAAACATGTCGTCAATTTATTATAATTAATGGCTCTCGATTCTATTTTGATTTAATTGTATACGTTTTAAAGACACGTGAACGCACTCTGGCGAAAATTTCCGCCAGTAAATATTTCTCGAGATGCCGAAATGCGATTATATGAAATTCTTTGTTATAATGTAAGTACTTTATTAGCTGGATTTTAACTTATCGACACATAAGTGTGTTTAAAATGTCTCGTTTCTAGTAGCCGGTCACATAAAGAGTAAATGTGTTATGAAACATGTTCTAGGGAGATTTTCTATATTTAATGAAATATAACAAACAAATTACGAAACATTCATACGAATTTTCAGATCTTCAAAGGTTAAACTCCTGACGAAATGCTTTGTCTTTTCTACTTTCACTAAAGTCGTCACACGCGATCGTAGTGCAGGTTGCTTTTGACTTGAGGAGTTTTTAAGAACAAATATAAAAACTTTGTAAAAACTCACCAGCTGCAACGAAATAAATGATAAAATTACGGAAATAATGAACAATAAATCTACATTTTTATATTTGAGCTATAAAATTTATATGTACATATACAGAAAGTAACAATCTCTAATCAATTAATTCGATATTTCGATAATTATAACGTTTCATTTCGACATTGCAACAAAACAATGTACATATCTATTTCATTCGCTAAGTCGCTGAATATTAAAAAAAAATATCACCTGACCTAAATTGTAATTGGCAGAATGAGAGCAGTAAATATATCTGGCCATTGCCCCATGAGAGATCGATGACTAAATGACGGCGCTATAGTTTGACGTTTCGCTGTGACCATTACTGCCCTGACAGTTTTGGGACAGTTCTTTATAAGCCACAGTAATAGCAATCTCATGTATCTGTTTCTAAAACTTACTGCGCTGCAACGCCTGTTATGTACATTTTGATAATAAGTTAAACATTTACAGAGCTTTTAAAAGAGAGACTGATTAACCATCATAATAAATACATCAATAGATACAAGTTTATGTGTAATAACAATAACAACCGTGGATGTAACTGACCTCTTTATGACTGCATCCATAGATATTCTTTAAAATGTTCTATTATGATGATATCAATGAAATATGAAAAATATCTGCCGCATATTATGGAACAGATATTTTTTTAGTTCTATCATTGCATTTAATTTTTTTATCGTTTTTCCACAGTCCCAATTCCAACACCCACAAGGTTGACAACACGGCGATAAGCCAATAATGATAAACACCGTGGTGTTGCCAGCGAACTGTTACCAATTACGAAATTTGGCAAACTTTATAGTAACCAATAGAATGCGAAGGTGAAATTTGAACTGCATTGTCGATTTTATTAGCTATCAAAGTACTCAGAGTTGTATAACATACAAAAATTGTACAATTTTTTAAGACGTATAATATCTACGAAGAACTGTAAATAATCATTAAAGCATCGTCTAAGTGTAATATTGTAATTAATATTACGGCCTTTCTTAGACACACACTTACGCTGTATGAAAACTTCATTAGCAAACAAATAATTAACTTCGAACAAAACACGGTAACACATCCAATCTTGGAACTAAAAGTGTGTGACGAAAACATTGAAATTGGTCCAAGTATTAGCGTTTCCTTGATAGCTGACGCTGGCGGATGATGATTGCCTTTGAACCAGTTTCGAGACTCACTTCCAATGACTACACTTACATGTCTATAATTATTACTATAGTCGTAATTAATGTTGATTTTATTACACAGCCATTAGAACACGCCACCAAATATTCTATGGATTCAATAGCGCGAATAGTCACCGGGCGCTGTATCGCCCCTTTTGGCCTTAACGCGATGGCCTTAACAGACGCGATGCAGCATCGCGTCGCTATCGCGATAGTACTCCGTTCGGCGCGTCAAATTTACAATGACGGTCCAAATCAACGAGAATAATCTAAGGTTTCCGAGAAGTTCCATTTCCTCAATCACGTTGTTACTAAGAAAAACATTTTTTCCCCTATTTTACAATGTAGCTGGCTGATTTATGCCAATTTTTTTATGTACACTCATTCTTGATCTGGAACTGCAGAAGACGTATTTTTACCTGTAGGTCAATGACCTAGTGACGGTTTCTCGACCTGAATTTATTCTAATGTCGACTTATATTCTTTGTGTGATAAAATCATTGTTTGAGGAAATGTGATCCAGATGACTGCGACGTTTATAGCTATCGGACATTGGATTTAAACCACTTCAAGCGTTCCTACTCTTTGTACCAATAATATATTTGTTTGACACAATTTAGGTTCATTTAATGCTAAAAATAATTTTATTTTCTATTTTTAAATGAGTGACTATAACAATGTTGGCAGAATCATTTTAATACAAAAACAAAAGGAAATCTACACCATGTTGGAACAGCAAATCAAGTTTTTTTTTATACTATGAGAGAAGCGAACGAGCTGGTAGCAGTCACGAGTGGCCGCTGCCGCCCATGGACATCTACAACGGACCTCTTATAGGGCTGTAGGGATGGGACTGTTAGTAATATTAGTCCAGTTAGTATTTGTTAGTGAAAGTGCAGTTGGTATTCGTTAGTATCCGCCCTATCAGAGGTCCGTCGCAGATGCGCCACCACTCTTGAGGACTGAGATGGTCGCCTCCGGTATACGCGTGGACCGGCAACTACACCCTTCAAACCGAAACACAAATTGTAAAAACAATTGCTTCACGGCAGAAGTAGGTGTGGCGGTGGTACTTCCCCGGGCGAACTGTATACAGGTTCTACCACCTATAGAAAACATATTTCCCGCGATTATCGCGTTTAATAAAAAAAGGAACTTCATCTTTAATAAATTAATAGAACAGATTATAAAATGTATAACAATTGAGACATTTTTTTATAATCAAAATAGGTCACTTACCATTAAACCATTAAGTCGATTGATGTACCGGTATTGAGATAGAATATTAGGTAATAAAACAATGATATTAGTAGTTTCTTTGCCGCATTTCGGATATCACAAGTTAGACCATAATGCACACCCGAAAAAACTAATAGAATACATTAAATCAACACATTTAGCATATCACATCGACCGGTCCATCAAGTAATTGTAGCGAGTAATACTATTATCTTGGAGATTTTTTTAAAACTGAATTATTTATTGATAAACCACAAAAATACAGTGTATTTTTTGTTCGATGGTCCTTTCACACTAAAATTCTGGGTATTGTACGACAATTCGCGGGCTATTGAAGGTAAATATTCAAATGCGGTACACGAATGCTTGCCGGTTGTATACGACTAACAGTTTTGTTGACTCGCGCGTCGGCTCCTGTCACGGTCATCGTCTATCGACGTCACGCTCATGAGGGCTCAGCCGGAGAAGTGGCGCGTGACCTCGGTGCTGGCTCCACTTTCAATTATACATTTAAAACTAAACATTTTTGTATATTCCTTCGTTTAAATTATTGAACAAAGTAACCTTTTAAATCTATTTGACGTTTCTTTTCAATAGCGGTGGCGAGCTTAAAGCGCTCTTCATCTTTCTTATCTTCTTCTTACATAGTATAAAACAAAGTCGCTTTCTCTGTCATTGTCTGTCATGTCCCCTTGTTGCCTTAAATCTTTAAAACTACGCAACGGATTTTGATGCGGTTTTTTTTAATGAATAGAGTAATTCAAGAGGAAGGTTT
>DWUN01003471.1:0-11984 GCA_018249975.1 Passova gellias
TTGGATCGAACTGCACATGGTGTGCGAATTTTATTATAATCGGTTAAGTGGTTTAGGAGTCCATTGAGGACAAACATAGTGACACGAGATTTATATATATTAAGATTTAAACAACCTTTCCTAAGTCCTTGGCCTTCTTGATAGTAGCCTGAGAATTGTCCCAGTTCATCAGGTTGCCGGTATTGTCAACTCCAAAGTCCCAGTGCTGCAGGGTGTGAAACATGAAGCGATCATCGCTGATCATATTGGACGGTGAGTTGCCCTCATAGTATGGGTTGAGAGTGTTTGCTACCCATTTCCACTGAAAGAAATGGCAATACATGTACTTTACCCCGAGCCAAAACTAAACAACGGTTAAGTAAAATCATATAACAGAATAATTCAAGCAAGCACATTAAACTTGTCTGCATTTTTCTATAATTTTTTTAAGCCTATGTGAATCCACTGCTAGATATATTGTCTAGCCTTTAACAAGAGGGTTTAAGGTCATCTACCTCAATGGCCAAGTGCAATTTGGTAGATTTCATATACTTCAAAGAACATTACGGGGAATTCTGAGATGTAGATTTGCTAACAATGTTTTCTTTCACTGGTGTAGACTATAAGTATTTTTAACTATAAATAACTCACTTGTAATTCTGGATGGCGCAGTTTTAGAAAATGGTTCAGTGACGTAATAAAAGCTCCGGGCGCTTCGCATAAATGCAGCGACACAATTTTCCTATCAGCGATAGCCTCAAGTGGCACGATGTTGTAAGTACACGCGCACTCATAAAACTTAGTCCACGCTTGTGTCAGGAACTCGGGATTCACGAGACACCGTAGTTTCCAGCACACTTCCCCAGCGGGGTTCCGACGCCTCGTGTGACTGCTCCACTCCTCGATACTGAAGTCGTTCAGCTGACTCTTGTTGATGTTCAAACGTGTCTTCAACGATTCCAGCGACTTCACCTTCCATGGCGCGGCCGAACACCACAGATCGCGCTCCGGCAATCTCCATTCGCTACTAAAACGAAATTGAAACTTCTTGTTAAACAAATCGTTTAACTCATCTTCAAAGTCCTCCTTGTAGTACTTCTGCCGGAAATAACTGTCAGGTTTGCGGAACATTGTACCGGTATACTAGAGCAGACGGCGACAGTCGAAAAGCAATTAATTATATCTTCACATTTAGAAAAAATATCAATGAATACAGTATTATCAGTGTTCTAGTATATTACAGGCTCTACTGTAATAGATTATGCGTTATTTTAAATGCAATAATACCATTTTCAGTAAATATTTGTATTAAATGCACTCGCAACATCATAATATTTACAAAAAAGAAAACGAGGAAAAGGAAATGTCAACTTGTGGCAAAGCAATCAAAGTACGCACAAAAAGCAATCAATTTAGTTCGGATATCTACGACTCATTATAACGAATAGTTTTGGTACAACGAACACAAATAGGTTTTGGTTATTACCAATCTTGAAATAATTAACAGTTACCAACTATTGCACCATTAACAATGTAGTCAATAATTAATTTTAACATGAAATTCCTGTAACATTTTCGACTGAATTTCGTGACTTTGCTGCTACTATACACACATTTATGACTCTTAGCAAAATAATATTTATTACTCTACGGGTGACTACTATATTAAAATACGACGTCTGGATACTTTTCTTACTTACAGAATAGAAAATGTTTATAAAAAACTATAATCTATGGAGTGGAACGCGTAAAATGAAACGTCGGTCTCAATGACGACTTTACTTTATTCCTATTGGACATTGGTGATGAAATGACATTGATGGAAACAGTGAACCGAGAGATTCAAGAAACAAACATAATTATAGTAAATGTCGACTTTCCTAGTGATTGACTGTTCCTTGACTAACTTTTATTTTTTATGACTTGTTTCTTATTTTACATTATTATGTATTTACAAGTTATTTCATAAATAAACTTATCAAAAGACTACGACAAGAACTACTACTATATTACTAAATTTGGACTACTATCTGATGAATGTAGCGTGACCATTGACCGTATCTGATACAATCAAACTAGATTACGAAGCCCCGTTATATTTGGCAGTGAAGAGAAATGAACAACTGGAAGAAAAATTCCCGGTATGACAATTACAAGGAGGAGAAACCTCCTTACTCGAGAATATTTGTTGTTTGCGATAAACGATTACGTGAAATTGACCTTAGACCAGTTTTTGAGCGATTTGGAATTATCGAAGATTTGTACATGCCCAGAAACAATTACACCGGCGAGCCAAGCGGCTTTGCGTACATTAAGTACAGTAAAACATCGTCTGCCGCTAACGCCATACGAGAAATGCATCTGAAAACAATAAAGAACGAGACCAAACTTATGAAAGTAATGGTGGCGACACACAAAAATGAAAATTCCCAGAACACATCGGAGGATAAATACAATCGTCTCTTCATAAAGGTGGCCAAGGACACCACTGAGATACAAATCAAAGAGCATTTCGAATTGTTCGGTCAAATTGAATCAGTTTTCTTACAGAAGGACAAATTAACTGATGAGAGTAAAGGGTTTGCTTATGTTAAATATCATAGTTTTTTTGATGCGGCTAGGGCTTTCGAGGAGTGCGATAGAAAGTATAAGCCGGTGTTTGCTGCTCCTCGAGAGGATCTCAAAAGAAGTAGGAACGCTTTAGATACAAACATTTATCAGAGCACAAACCAAGACAGGAGTATGATGCCTGCAAATCATTCCAGAGACAATGATATCACATCGCTCATATCAACAGATCCTCAGGCTTATAATTCTATAATAGTGAATTGTACTCCTCATGTCTCTCAAAAGCATATTGAAGATCTATTCAATATAATCCCAGGAATGATGCAATGCCAATATTCTGTCGACACTTATAATGGTATTTGTAAAGCTATCATTACATATCGAGAGGAAAGGGCGGCAGCGTACGCCGTGGAAAGATTGAACAATTTTGAATTTCCATCAGGAGAACTGTTGTCCGTGAAACCTAATGATAATCCTCTCGCAAAAGCTGCCAATAATCTCACAGACATCATAAACAGCTTTAAAAATGGAATAGACACATCAAATCCTAATTTGACTATATTAGCCGAGGCTATAGCTCAGGCTTCCACATTGATCAAAGTAGTAGCTTCTAGTAAATTGGAGAGTAAAGATGAATCACATAAATACAGTTGCAATGTTGAACTTCCTCCTCTACAACCGATGGTGAACAGTGACACTGAAGTGGCCCTGAGGCTTTTTATAGTATGTAAACCCCAGCCCCCCCCACATCATATTTTACAAGACATATTTTGTAGATTTGGTAACCTTATCCATATTTCTACGCTTCCTAATAAAACATTTGGATTTGTGAAATATGGCACCACAAAATCAGCTCTTAAAGCTATCAAGGTGCTAAACGGAGCAGTAATTGCGGGAGTTCATTTGAAAGTAATGGAGGCTGTGGAAAAAACAGCACCCGAGGGGGTTTTAAATATAAATGATGATATGGAAACTGGTGAACGCGACGACCAAGATACTGTAAGGAAAAAAATGAAGTTAGATGAAGTTTGAGAACCATTAATACTACAATAATGCTCTATGAAAAGTTGGTTTGTGATCCCACAACCATCAGTTGCAGTAGCTCGTTAACACATTAATGAAACTATTGGTGCTCAAACTGCTCTTCATTTTCTCCTACCATCCGCTGGATTGAGGAGTTTTAAGAGTAGTAAATTTTTAATGTGATCTGAAAAATCTGTTTTAATAATATTGAAAAAAGTGCAAATGTAACTGAACTAATTTATTCAATGCATTTGCAACAGTGCTCCTTCAAATGGGTAACAGATTGCTAACTCCACTGGTGTTGCAAACGTCCATAGGTCACAGTGACCACATACCATCAGCTAGGCAGTGTGCCGGTTTGCTAGATTCAATAAAAAAAATCTCGATAAGTTTGACTGTCATCAGGGACAAAATCTACTTGACACTTGACTGAAGATGGAAATTGATATGACTCCTACATAATTGACCACAGTGTTTACAGTCCATAGATGGTGCATATATATGCTTATTGTTTATTTCTTGTTACAAATCTTTTTTATCTATCTTCATCAGATATATACAATATGGCATACAGTGTTGCACTCATTTCTTATTTTAAGTTTTATATACATTGTTAAACCTAAGTAGATATAAAAATATTTATATAATATATTCATATGAATAGATATTTTTTTACATTCCGTATATTTTATTTATTTATAACAATTCACAGTTCTTTTTTAGCTTTTTTCTATTACAAAACGCTGGGTATCCTGAACAGAGTAAAGCGGTAGTTAATTGCGGGGCAGCTATTTGTGTAATGCCTGTCAACGCTTAGGTACGGTTACTAAAGTGCTGCTCTCAATTCTGGGCTGCAGTGCCTGAATACTGGCTTGGGCCATTTGACTCTGTGTAAAATAGCCTGGCTTCTTATATGATCGTAATGGCTTCTGTTCGGAGGAACTATTTGATCTAATGCCTGTGTTATGTATCCTGCACGAGGTACACCATGTGCCCGCCCTGTTCTCCAACAGCCTCATGACCCACGTACACACTATGATAGCTTGTAACAGTAACTTGCAGCGGTTACAGCCCACTAGTGAGCACTCGGCCTTAGATTTCTCCATGAGTGATTTTGTTACGGTGACAGACTGGGCTGACGATCGAAAAAAACAAGATTTGTTATAAGTATATCATAATATACATTTTATTACATATTAAAAAGATCACTCTATAAGATAAAAGAGTATTATAACAGATCTGCGGGGGCTTCCAGAATCATACAATTACCTTGAATAGCAGTTTATATATAGGATTAAGCGTAAATTTTGAAATAATCAATTTTTGACATATATCTGCAATCAACATTTGCTATTTATATATTTTATTATTCCTTATTAATAATAATAATATTTTACATAAGTAACATAAGGAGCCTCAATGGCATAATGAGCATTGTAACATTTATGAACAGTCCGTACAAACGACAAACATATTTGGAAACATATTCAAGACATGAACACATTTTCCTCTATTCTGCATACATTCAGAGAAACTCAGTCTTGTATGTAAAGGGCAGTTAGATGTATTGATCATTGAATCATGAACGTGGATAAGTTAAACTTTATATAATAGAATAAAGAATACATTTCATGCATCTACAGTATAATGCAATTTATATACTAACAAGATTCAATGCAACATCAATACAACACTCCTCCCACACGACTATACTGCGGTACACAATGCAAACCAAAATCTTCCACAGATTCACATGACAATTTTTTAAGCAGACAGTAAGCATAACAAATAATATATTAATGCTATAATTAGGGTGATTTCATCCCACTTTTGTGTGTTTTGTGTTAAATATAAGAATGTGGTGGTGCAAAATTGGAATTCACTATCCACCTGATAACCTAATCATTTTAGCAAAAAAAAAATTATACAATCCTATTCGAACATGCAGGTATTTTGTTTTCGCGAACATAATCATAGTAATTTTTATCAACAATGTTTTTTAGCCGGCCGACTGATACACCTACGAGCTGCGTCAGTCACGTGTGTGTTTCCGCCCGGACGCACCTATGGAATGTTTCGAAACACACATATGATCACAGCGGCCACAACCGGTTGTCACATACCTTGCAACGTGTTTACATTTGGGTACAAAATTCTACAATTCCACAAAACACGACATTAACTCATAAAGCTAATCGCTTCGGTGGTGCAATTCAATTTTTGTTCTTTAGGAGATAAGTAACTTCGTTTATGCCGGCCAGAAGCTTGTTAATTATGTTGTCGTAATACAAGGTGGTGGTGTTCTCCTGCATTGCCGTCAAATTCTTGTCGGTCTCACCGAGTGCCTTCTTCGCTTGCACCATCTGGAATTAAGTTTTAAAACTGTGTAGCGTTATGCAACAATAATATTATATACGGTTACAATGATTTGGTAGGGCAAATCTCTAAAACTACAGAACCACCGATGGTACCACATATTATATTGATGGTGTGGGTAGGGCTACGTGTATTTTATGATCTACCAAACAGTATTACAGGCAGGTGAGACAATGGTTGCCTCTTGTTACAAATATATTATATACAATATACAATTATATACAATTATAGACCCGAACAATAACCACTCTAAAAAAGATTAATATTTATAATACTAAGGCAATCCTTACAATGAGGATTGCATTTCTTTTTAATAGCAGTAAATATTAAATTTAAATGATGTGAACTTCAAGTCTCGAGGTACACTGGCACAAAGCAAATGTAAATATTTAGGTCATAGATTTAATGCTATACAGACAATCTCATGTTTGTTTATATTAGAGAGCCTATTTCATTATTCATTGTAGGTATTTAATGCCAATGCAATATACTTGATTAAATGTTAATAATAATGATTATTATACCATCACACCACATCGTTCACAGGATAAGCACAGCACTGAGTGTAAAGTTCAAAATATTTTGATCCCTACAAACCTGATTGGCTTCTTTTACCTTCATCACTCTTTCATACACACACCAGTTTGAGAGTCATCCAACTATATAATAATACCTTCTATACTGACTACATAGTAATAATCAAATATCTATGTTTACCTGTGTGAACATATTGACATCCTTGCAAAGTTGGTCCAGTTTGGCCTCTAACTCGGTATTCCTGCTGTGGACTTCATCGTGATTATTAAGCTTGACATTCGCCAAACGCTTCACCAGCTGGTCCAGGCTCGTAGCGTAGCCTCCTAAGTCCAGGTTGTCAACGCTCATTTGTGGCCCTCTGGGTTGCGGCTGCGTGAGCACATAGTTCTTACGTAGCTGCTCCGCATATTCTTTCATTGTCGAGATTATAACATCCAAGTCCACTTCCCAGGTGTTCGCAGTCATGTCGTCCATTAATAACTGCGGTGGATTCGCTACTAAAACCTGTGATAAGTCCTCCTGTTGATTAGAATAGTTGACGGGTACCTCAGCATTCTGCAAGTTCGATATACTATCAAACATGGTTTTCATGTCCTTCATTACTTGCTGAGAATCCGCCAATTCCTCATCTAAATCTTCGGTCATTTTTTGCAATTCATTCAGTCTGATCAATGATCTCAGATAATCTTGGAAAGCGTTAGGATTTTCCTTGCAATTAAAACTCATTTTAAATGTAATTGCTGAGAAGTGAGAACAATTAACAATACTAAATTCTGAGCTGCTTCGGTTATATATATATATTGTGTTAATTTTATATTAATACTTATCTTTATCTATGGTTAACGGTGTCTCGGGTGGACCAGCAAATGACAGATAATACAGAAGGTACAGACTACGGACCCGCCAGTATTATTAATTTATTGCCTGATAATTTTTAACAAATATTTTTCTATGGTGAACCGGCCAGTAGATATAGGACTTTACATATCCCTTTGCTTAGTATTGTTGTATGCTGTGCCACAAAATGTTATGTAATGTAATGTAATGCAACCGATTTGTTAGATCCATAGACAAAAACCATTTTCTCACAACTTAATTCTTGACACTGATTGTCAATTGACAATTCCATTGACAGAACTGGTATCCACCTAATTTTTTTTTTATGACTAAATAACTAAATATCTGTCTGCATGTAACTGAAAACTGAGTGCTTTAAGTCAATCGCATATCTAGAAACATGTTGGTATGTTAATAAAATCAAATTGCATTGATTACGAAATAGTAGTATACTATAATTGACTAAGAGCTCCCTTTAATTTTAGTGTCTTAAGTTTTCGTATCCAATCTCGAAAGGGAACTTACGCATTTAGTAACCTCGGTATTTATGAATATTGATAAATATACACCTGCAAGTCAAAGATGGTCCGAAAACTTAAGTTTCATGAGCAAAAGCTACTTAAGAAAGTAGACTTTATATCATGGAAAGTCGATAATAACCTAAGCGAAGTTAAGGTTATGAAAAGATTTTATATACAGAAACGAGAAGATTATACCAAGTGAGTATTGTGTAATGCACTAAGGGCTTAGACGGGTCTTACGATATATGTTTATTTTTCCATAATATTTTTCAAGTACTATATTGGAAGCATTGTGAATATTTGCTAGTATTCGTGGCCATAGATGTAGTGAAGAAGGAAGAGTGTCTTGTGAATTAATCCTCACCGCTCATATTTCAGATACAACAAACTATCACGGGAGATTAGAGAGCTGGCTAATAAAATTAAGGACTTGGACGCAAACACTGAGTTCAGAACAGAGGCGAGTGCCCAACTATTGGAGAAACTGTACCAGATGGGCCTCATTCCTACCAGGTGGGACCTGGCTTTAGCTATCAATGTCTCCGCTAGCTCCTTCTGTAGGCGGCGCCTTCCAGTTGTTATGGTCCGAAGTATGTATATCCGAACTTTCAAACATTCTGAAATTACAATTCAAATTGTTTTATTTATTATGTGTTTCTAAGGTATAACCATACATTTAATGAAGGGCTTACATATTTTAGTTATTATTCATACCGTACATACTTACATATCTTTTTAGGCTATGATAGTGGGCAAAAAATCTGGCGAAAAAAACCTTTCAGCACTCATTTATCATTATTTTTCATTGGTTTAAATACGGTTTCATCACCATTGCATAATTAATTCCATATCCAAATTTTTAGATAGAATGTCAGAGAACCTAAAGGAAGCTACAAAGTTTATAGAGCAAGGTCATGTGAGGGTCGGCCCCGAAGTTGTGAAAGACCCTGCGTTTCTAGTCACCAGGTCACTGGAGGACTTTGTCACGTGGGTGGATGGTTCCGCCATCAGGAAACACGTTATGGAATACAATGAAATGGTATGTTTTTCGCTTTGTATGTTTGTTTTGATCATTTTAAATTTTTGCTTGTGGCCAGTTGTATTTCATATTGCAAGTGATAGGCAATTTAGCTCTTAAGTGACGAATAGTAACAAGATTTTATGAATATCTTTATTGGTTAAGGTATGATAACTTTCGTTAAACAGGCAGGCTGCTTCTTGAGCAACCTGCTTGGCAATAGTGGTGATACCGGCTTCAACCTGCAGATGCCAGGACAGATCCACCCTAGTTATGGGCTACTTCTGCATCACAATGAATGGAGGCTAATAATGTCAAAATGTCATAGTCTATTTGGTACTATATTTTCATAATACGATTTGGAGATTAATGAACAATATTAAACATCTTATTTATTATTTGTTACAGAGGGATGATTTTGACATGTTGTAAATTGGATTTACTTAGCTGGGAGCTGTTGTGCTGTGCTGTGACTCCTCACAAATTACATCTCATAGTCTTTCCCTGAAACTGCATTCCAACAAAGTTGAGAGGAACTGTCATTGCAAATTTGTAAATAAAAAAATGCATAATTTTAACTTGAAAAAGTGTATTTATTTACATTGAACTACATCTAATTATATACACTAAAAATATTCTAGATAAGTGTTTCCTTATGTATTATGTACATGAATTATAAAGGCTATGTGGTGTTATTACAATCTACATAGATTTGAATACTCTTATTGTATAAGTAGACACTTAATATACATTTATTGATATTGACATTATTTCACAAAATTTCCATTTTCCAGGAAAAAGAACATTAGTATCCAAAAAAAAAATTGCACAGTACACTATACGTACAAGAAAAAACGATCGAATGTCAAAACTGTCATTTTGTAATGTGGCAAAAAGCAGATACCTATCTGGCAACATTAGCGGGGGAAGAGTCTGAATATTAACGATACACGGCGGTCTGCCAAGTCCGTAAGGTACCAAAAAAAACTGCTAATTTCTGAGTGAATCCATGTAACCGTGGTAAAAAAATTTATTACTCTACCCCCATTGCCACGGTATAATTCTGTTCAGTTGAAATTGTGAAAATTATTGCAACATCCAATCATATGACCATAATGTCTTCTGTCTTACTCCTGTTTTCTAAAGTGATCGCAATCTTCATTATTGCTTCTGCTTGGGTCTGGGCAGCCTCGGCAAGTTTCTTCAACGCTTCTGCTTGCAGTAACGCCGCCTGGGCGTTCTTCCCTGAAGCACTCGCGCGATGCTCTTCCGCTTTAGCTCGGATGTAATCTGCTTCCGCTCGTTTCTTTTCTATTTCTACCAACCACTTCGGATATATACCTTAAATTAAAGACATACATACAAAATTGGGAAAGCCCCATTGATAACCAAATGAATATATTTAATTCCAAATGTAAAGTAATAAATGTGCCAAAATAGCAAAACTTGAAGGTATCTGGTCTACATAATGTCATTGTAGTACATTTTAAAGTGTCTAAAAATCATATACCATCTACATTCCAAACCCAACTCCATATATCTTAGGTATCAACCAGGGATTCAGAAAATTGTTATTTATTTACCAATCAAACACACTGGGTTATCGAAATAATAATAAAAAACAGTTTAGAATCTCACCATGTATGACGGGTTCGTCTGAATTTGTATCGGAGTCTGCACCAGATTCCTCATTGGACTCTGAACTTTCACCAGTATTGTTATTTGCTTCTGAA
Organism: Passova gellias; assembly: GCA_018249975.1. Classification (NCBI taxonomy): domain Eukaryota; kingdom Metazoa; phylum Arthropoda; class Insecta; order Lepidoptera; family Hesperiidae; genus Passova; species Passova gellias. The sequence continues at coordinate 10,593 of DWUN01003471.1, forward strand.
ACAAGTAGATCACCATACACAATGTGGTACAACGCCAACAATGTTACAAATTCGTAACAATTTAAATTCAGCCTAAAACATTTATATAAACAATTGAAATAAAACTGTTTCCCACTTGTGATTTTAAATGATCATTTTAATTACTGTGGTATATATAAGTATCGTCAGGATAGGCATGGTTGCCTCTAGTATTCATGGATCAGCAGAAATAACACTCTTCCCACCGAAATAGATGCAAAAGAAAAAAGAAAGGAAGACAGAAAAAAGATTTATTCGTGATGATTTTACAAACAAGATCATACACAATACAAAATAATGAAAATCATCACGAAATGCAAATTGTCGTGAAGTGAAATACAATTGTTTTATGGTAATATTTTTCACCTGAAATTTTATCATTATCTTCACTCTCCGTATTTACCCAGCTGTTAGAAGTATATGGGATTGCTGGGGATTCTTGGCAAGCTTCTAACTTCACTACTGCCGACAATTGATCCTTAAAAAACAGTACAATGTGTTAAAAATATGTATTGGGCAGAGAAACTGTCATGATTTGCCAAGAGATAGATCTGGAAATATTCAGAGTCCGAGTATGGAATATATTTTTGGGCACGATTGATATACAATCATTTTAGTTCGTTAAAAAATCACATAGTAGGAGATACTTGGAGATATTTGGACTCTAAAAAAGTTCAAAACATACATGTTTTTAATTACGAACACATTTTATTGGTACTTGCCACACTGAATGGTGTTTATTAACTATGAATCCCAATGATTTTATTTCTGCAGCTTAGTATGTATGTTTATTGTATACTTTTACAATATATGTTTCATTTACAAAAATATTCGTAATAAAACATTCTACTCATACAAGCATACATACAACTTAGATTTACAATTATATCTATGTTGCCATACTCACAGGTAGAGAATTATTACAAAGGTTTCTAGTACTCTTGTGTCTTGCCTTCTTCTCAAAGTGTGGGCCCAATATATGCAGGGCCCTCTTCTCGATCATAGTCAGGGGCCTAAACTTGTTTTTGGCAGACGCACCACCCGGCTTTTTGGCTTTCTTCAGCATAGTTGTTTTTTTCTTAAGCTTGTTTTTAAAATCACTCCAGTACTGCAACATATTTATTGAAGCTAAATGAGTTAGTACCCACTCCACATGAAGTAGGCGTAGCGGTGGTGCTGGCCTGGTTAAGCCGTATATTTTTTAATAACTTACAAACTTAACTAAGAAAGTTGTATTTACATAGAAAGTATACTCATGAATATAAAGAATACTCTCGAAGTAAAATATCCTATAACTGGCTGAATTGGCAAACGTTGTTCTGCCATGTAAAATTACTAGCTGACCCGGCAAACGTTCTGCCATATAAATTATAA
>DWUN01003472.1:0-11984 GCA_018249975.1 Passova gellias
GTCTATGGCTATGTACGTAAATGTCTTAAGAATTTTAATTGTAGTGGACAAATAAATTATTAATATTTACATTGTATTTAAATGAAAAATTACGCAAAACAATATTATAAACAAAAGTATTTGTTAAAAAAACTTATTGTATCACAAAACCGACGTAATATCTTACTACTTTTCGGTGAAGCCCCTAAACAATAAAGAGCCACTGTAAATAAGCGAACAAGTGAAAGTAACTTGAGAATTATCAGTTTTTAATATGAAAGCTTTTGTCAAAGTACTTAATATGTTATTTACATCTGAGTAATGCCATAAAATTTCCTTTCATATTTACTTAATAAAAAGCAATTTTTCTATTTCATGTTATAATTCCGGGTTCTTATTGTTAAGATCTATATTTTCGCTCCTTTCTTCACTTTGTCTCGAGTAACGATTAATCCAAATCTGTGGATTCAAACAAACGATTAAGCCACGTTGCAGTTTTCACCGCCCTTCCACAAAGTGCTACCCCCTTAACCGTTCTTTTCAGTAACAAGAAGCGATTTATTTAAGCGGGGCGAAAAACACATTGCTTGTTCATTGCCCTCCTTAATAAGATACCAAAAGATCCTTAAAAGGGTGCGTGCTGTGTAAAAAATATCATCGCATTAGCAGAACAATAACGATTGATTGCAGAGATAAAGAAAATACAAAGGAAGTTGCTTTTTATGTGCAAAAATTAGAATTTCTTTACAGATGTTTTACAATACAAACGTAGCGAATTTGTTTAACTACTTCTTTCCGGTAATCTTTCATAACAAAGGCGAAAAGAATAAGCATTTACCATTTCTTGCTTTAAGAAGATTATAATCTTAGCTTAATCCAAAGGAGGAGGTAGAAATGTAATTTGATACATTTCATGAACTAAAATTAGTCCTTTTGCGTATTTATTAGATTTTCAAACATATTGAAAATTTATTAAATTATTAATTTTTTAAACTAAGAGTGATAACTGAATTGTTGCCTTAAAGGATTTATTATTTTTATAAAAGTATAATTGATAATTTGTTTATAGCTGTAAGTGCAAAAGTCAAGCTTAATGTATTATTGATATACGTGATGTTTGTGAGAATGTCGTCGAAAGATGCCACAGAATATTAATGTTTAGAGTTTAAAATTAAACTAAGAACATTTTTGTTACCGGGTATCGTACTATAGAATGCGTTATGGAAGCCTTTTGCCATAACGAGTGACATTTCATAGCTGAAGCCGGGACTAAAAATAAGAGTGATGTTGTACGTACAATGTGCGCTCAATTTCCGAACGCGTAGTCACTACTACGTTCAAAACGACACTTCGTTCAAAAGTTTCGTACGTCAGTCGCGCTACGCTGCCCGCATAGAGACAACCGCACATATCAATTAGGTCGCGTTTTATGTATCTTCCATATTCAAAAATCGGATTTGTTTCTAAAGCGGGACAGATTAAAAACGCGGGAAATGTCAACAGAGTTACATCGTGGTTGATTTTTGTTTTTGAAATTTCAATTTTGTATCTGTATCGAAATGGTAATCATGAACACGATCAGCATTTTTGCCGCCTTTTACGTTTTGTTTTGCCTTTTGGAGGGTGAGTTTACCATGCATGTTTATATTTTGTTAAATATTTTAAATCAGTACCTAATTGATGTTTGATCATTTTCAATAAGGATAGCGCTAAGGAGCAATATATGACGAGGTCTTGACACACTTAAGATAGAGTTAGGAAATAATTATCACTATTGCTATAAGTCTTAATATATAAGCATATTTAAGAAAGGCTTATAATAATTATATAATTAATTTATTATATAATTACTATCAGTGATTGTTAAACAAGAAATATATTTATTTCAGACAATGAGAAACTAAGTTTATTTAAATTGAGTCTTTTCATTATTATAATTATACTTATACTTTAAAATTTAAAGGCGTTTTTTAAACCAACATCTTCTGTTTCAGAATAAAACAAAAGCTATACATTTTTTAATATAATTATTGTTATACGGTATAATTTTACTGTCAAAGTTTTTTTAATTTACGAGTGTTAAAAAATGTGTACATGGAAATTTAATATTTTTAGGAGTAAGAGCCTAGATGTTACGTCTCCAGTGTTCTATAACGAAGGTTCGGCGTTCAAATACTAGTGCGTACTTCTGACATCAAAAATATACCTGTGTTTATAAATTAATAATAAAATACCACTCGCTCTATTGATGATGGATGAACGTCGTGAGGAAAGCCTGTACATCTTAATGTTTTCCATAATGAATTGTAACACATGCGATGTCAGCCAAGTCGAACTTGACCAGCATGGAGACGATCACAAACATTCTCATTACGAAATAAGACACGTGTCCAATAGTAAGATTATAAAAGAGCTATTTTTGTTTGAATCTTTAATAGATATAAAGAGAAGCTTTAGTGGCCTACGGCTTTGATGAACGTAGAAGAGCAGAGAGATTGTTGTCAGGATCTATGCGTAGGAAAGTAGAAATCCTTATTCCCTACCTAGCTCTACCGGGAATAGGCGTGACTGTATACATAATTATAATATACTTGACATATCCGATAATTAGGAATCTCATCTGTAGCGAAACGTATTTAGCGAATATATAATATTAAAATATACAGATCGAGCAATACAAAAGAACTCGCTACGTTGATATTAATAACCTTCAAACATTTAAGTGATTTCCTGTCGCCGGTGTTCAACGTTATACCCACTCCGTAATTAAATACCGGCCTTATTAATGAATTGAATTTTGTAACATTATATTATATTCTATTTATTGAAATGTTTAATTATTATTCAATTAAAATAACTCTATATAGTTTTAAGCTAAACGGATTTTATTTTATTAAAAAGTTATATTTACCTGTACTTAAGTAATACAGAAATCAGTTGTTGGTTTAGAAATTTTAATATCAATAAATGAATTGCGTATGTATAATAACTTAATAAGGATATGAAATTTTTGGTTATCCCAGAGAAGTTCTATACTAATAAATAAATAAAACAATAAGTACCTACATAAAAATGAATACCAACTAACAATAATTAAAATTGCAAATACATAGCAATGGAAATTAGGTACTGCATACATTTTTTAAGATTTGCAAATTGTAATTCCAAATATGTACATACATACATTGCAGTGTAATGTATCACTAGAAACAATTTTGCTGATTTCTACATGGCTAATGGCATTTAGTAAATCTATGCGATGAAAGTCTTCAGAAATAATAAAAGTAGCGGCAACTTGATAGAACAAGCTGTAATCGATCGCTTAAAAACGGCTATAAAGAGAAATATTGTACCTACCTATTCACGATTATCGTCAACCATTCCCCGTATATGGAATAAACTAATTTGATTAGTAAAGCAAACGTGTTTCTTGAACCAATCATTGATGCGTAGGTTTCGACATAATTAAATTGATTTTGAATATTGTTCTGTAGAGAATTTTTCCGGTCCAGAACAACCAATAAAATACCACAGATAACTGTGTAAACGAAACGGCATATAAATTAATGTTATAAAATATAGGTACCCGTAAGATAGACTTGCCTCTTCGTCGTGGATTTGCGCTATGAATACACCTGTTTGTTCAGTGTTTAGGTGTAATATGTATAAGTATTATATAGTTTCCGAAACTGGCGTGTATCCATGAAGAGAGTCATGAATGTAGACGAAGCACGTCCGTTTGTAAGGACAGAGATATTTGGCACTCGGTGCTTTCTGCCTACCCCGTTAGGTACCTGGCGTGATGGTATGTTGTTTATGTTGTTGTTTATATAGTATATATAATAAGTAGTTTATCAGCTGTCCAGCCACTATATAGTACAGATTCTGCCTAGATTAGAAACAGATACCGGTGTGTGAGGGTATCCTAGAATATTATTTTAAAAAATGTTTATAGGATCAAAACTTTAAAATAAAAAAATGTTTATACAAACAGACTAAGGATAGCCACGGTTGTTTCATAAACGTTCGCTACAAAGAGGAAGATAAATATTGATTTGCGGATAAGGATATTGTGTCTAGCTCGCGGCTTCGAGATTACTATTTTTCTTAGTTTCCTTTTGCATACCGCATCTGCGGTCTGCAGATCATCTATTTTTTTATTGTAGCAATCATATACATTTATTCTCATAATTAGGTAAGAAATTTTAATTCTCGTGTACTTGTAGGAGAGACCCGTGCCCAACCCCAGGTTGACAGACATTAAATGATTAGTACAGACCATAAGCAGTGATAGCCTAGTGGTTTGAACTTTAGCCTCTCACTCCGGGAGTCTGGCTTCGATCTTGGCACGCACCTCTGATTTAGTACGTGCGTTTTATAAGTAACATTTAAATATCACTTGCTATAACGGTGAAGGAAAACATCGTGAGGAAACCTGTGCACACCTTAGAGATTTATATATAATATATCAACATTAGTCGCTGTGGTTTATTGAAATCTTATTACAAATAGTTTAAATCATAACTATACCTGTAAGAATATATATTGTTTTCAGTAAACTTCCATTTAAAGTAAGACCGGCCTCTATAATAATTTCCTTCCTTAGATATTTTCATTGATATTTAACACTTACCAATCTATACCATACTCACTCTCGCAAGACTGTGTAAAAATGTCTAGGTAGTAAAGTCACCTTAGAAAATAGGTCAATTATTGTCATCGACACAAATATCAAACTGCAGAGCTTGCGCCTTGGCCATGAGTATTATTGACACTTTGATACGAGAGACAAGTACCTACCTTCAGTGTGCTTCATCAACGATCAAGGCTATTGTGCAACATTAATTACGTAAGTTTAATTACGTAAGTAATATTTTCCACAACGTGACACCTATATCATTGCAGTTATTAAAATGCGTAACAGAGTATAAGCAAGGATAAGGTATGTGCACACGGGAATGTTAAAAATGGGTAGGGTGGTGGTAGAATTACAGCTGAACTTTTTCAGCATTGTACGAATCTCCATATTAGCTGTCAGTTAGATGCGTGAGTCTGACGTCTGGATGTACAGATTCAGATTTAGATTTTTGTAATAAAAAATTTGAACTCCAATAGTTAACGTGGACTGGCTGTACCAAACAAATAAGTAACATATATGGCGCACGCGGGAATTAACATTTCATATCATTGAATATCGTTGTATTCTAGGGCGCGACAACCCTAAGCCCAAATTGTGAAGATAAAAACGTAGATCTGATGGGCCACTGACGGTAGTCTATGCATAAAGAAATTGATCTTGAACATAAACTTGGAAACAAACTGATCTTGGCACGAATACACATGACAAAAGTAGTGTTTGGTATGGTACGTTAAGCGTCCTAATGAGATTTTGTTAATGCTGACGGTCGCACATGCCGCGATTCAATCACGTATACCTACACGTAAGAATGTAACAAACAAGCTTCTACAATACCAGCTTAAATTAATCAACCACTAACTATCAAAAGACGATGTGCTTATATTTTGGAGCATGTTCGCATGAGGAATTATGAAATACCTACATTAACAATTTCACCACGGTCGTTGTTAAGAAGTTCTCTCATTGTAAACGACAAAATGTATACCACCTTTTCTGGTCCTGGTACTAAAAATGTTCCAAATTCAAATTTTCTTTAACGTAAAGAGAATAACAAACGAGCAAACAGCAGTGACAAATGATCGGTGCCGGTTATGGAAATCTGTACCTGATCTCCAATAGGACTGCAGTATAGGGACTGTTAGTAGTTTAATCCAGTTAATAATTAAGCTTCTGCATAGCGATTGTATTATCTGTAAATACAGTGAACATGATTATCTCGAACACTGTGCGCGATCCTCGAGCGGCATTTGGATGCGTTCGGTCACTAGCTAGTTGAGCTCGTTAACGAAACGTGACGTTATCAATTTCTAAAATTATGTGCGCTATTGGTGTCATCATGGCGCCCAATTAGTAGAGTTTTATGCGACGCGCAAACCGTTTTGGCATGGATTATCGAAATTTTTATAAAAATCTGGGTCTATTTCATTAAAAATATCAGATTATAATGACTTACTGACTTTCTCTTAGCGGTTGACCTCTTAGGTAGTAAAATCGTCCAGGGAAACAAACAACGATACAAATAATCAAATCGACGTATGTATTGTAAGCAGTAGATATCGTACCAAAAGAATAAAGGCTTAAGATTGATTACTTATCTAAGAAATTTGTATTGTCTTTAACCTGAATTTGTTAATGAGATTCCTATAAAAATGGAACGGCACACGTTGTCATTTTGTGTTCGATTAACGATCAGGAAATTAGATATTTTATATGCTTATGTAATTATAAAATTCTAGTTTTTATCAACATCACTCGAGACTCGTACTCATATTTTTCACACATTATATTAAAATTATAATATCTAAAATTTATTCGCCTCGAAACGCAAAATATGGATTCATATTTGTACAAAGAAACGTATTCTCTTTGTCTTTGTCTTGGAAGTATTATAAAAACCCATCAAATCCAGGCGTAGGCGAGGAATTAACCTAACCTCATACCGCTTACATAATCTGTACAATTGGTTAATGTCTTTTTGGGCCAACTTGACCGACGTTTGACATTACAATTGTACCATCCTTGTAACAGTTACTTGTAATAATATAACTACGGTCTCGTCTTACAACATGGCGCACGGATAACGTTTCTTACGTTAGTTATAACGTAATCATTATGTTTGGTCAATCGTTGACGTGTGTAATTTTTAGAAATATGTAATACCTAATAATATAATACCACTCGATAGCGCTAATGCCATTCTGTACTGTTATTGCTATAGCATTATTCGATTTTAATTTATTTACTTTACGAGTATAAAACCAATGTTTCTGTATAAATATGCGATGCTGGAATGTTTAGGTTCTTGTTTATTATTCTTGGGATGAATATTATATAAAGTTTTCTTCTGTTTTTGTTTGTAAAAAAGAAAAAAAATACATTTGATACGTTTGTGTATGCTTTATATATATATATATATATATATAGTGTTTCAAGCAAATTTGTATATTAAAATGGTTTGTACTCCTTACATATTTCGTTTAATTTGCTTTGCTAGCTCACTACAAAAATAGGACTCATGACTATCTTATACCAATATCTATTTTAATGTTTCATTAACATATTGTTTATGTTTAATTAAATTAAAAAGCTGTTATTATTATTCGTGTATCAGATGTGGCGGGACTATAGAGCAACCAATATTACATTTTAATCTGAACTTTTTAATTTGGTACATTGTACAGTGATTTAATTTGGTAAATTGATAGGTGGATAACATACCTACGTGGGGGAGCCGTTGGTATAAATTGATTACATTATAATTACGTCTACAGGCGGGATTAGCGTGGTTGATACTTCGAGTCCAATATCTAACGAGTTAAAATATTAGCACCCCATTCGCAGCCGACAGTCGGCACAGTCTCGCTCTATTTATTTACAACTCAATAGTTATTATAATAAATTCCAATTTTACTTCACGTTATAGTAACTAACTAATGATCAATGCATTTATACAACAAAGTCTATAAATTTTTCATTATTTCGTGCGTAACCATTGGTCATTTCATCGCTACTCAAAAGATGTTTTGAAATTAATCTAAAAATAGTTCTAGGGTACGATTTAATATAACGCCCATCAATTTGGAATAAGAGGTCACGCATGTAGCCGTACGTATAAGGTCAATGAACAGGACAATCTTAATTTATGTGTATTGACGGTTCCAATCATGCCAACGTTATGGGCTACTTACAATTATGTATCCCTTCAAAGAAACAGGCTAGGAGTTTGTACTTAATTGCGTGGTATTTTTCCGTAGGATATACGTAGAGTCTGTAAAAAAATATTCTATTCATTGGAGTTTATTAATAATTTTTGCCAAGTGCTGGTTCGAATTTACGATTGAAATAGCTACGTTTTTTTGTTTTTTTTAACAGAGCGTTATGTGGTTTTAATTGTTTCATCGATTTTAATTTGCACCTTAAATTGCACTTATATCTATTCTTAGAATAAAGTAATCAATAATAATAATAATAATTAATCGAAGCTGCAACGCAACGATATATTGTAGATCTTTACATACTACTAAAAATACGCTTAAAATCGTAAAGGGTAACAGGTAGGTACTCTCAGCTACTAGGTGTTAACACCTCATTAAACATCAGCCTATCGTCGGCTTGCCAATGACGCGGTATTAGTAGATTGACGCTCAGAACATCATTATAAAATTACGTTGTAATGTTACTAGTGACTTAATTACGGGAAGTCGTCGTAGCCGTGACACGGCGCTAGTCGTAAAGAATCAGTAAACTAAAAAACGCCGGCAGGTCGGTCTCTAGCTTGAGAACTATTTGGTTCTTTCTACCATAATTCATATACAAATGTTGTATGTAATAATAATAATACTGCAATATCAGACAATAAGGTGGCTGTTTTGCTTTGATAATAATATCCAAAGTAAATTTGTTAATTTTAGTTTTTATAGTTAATAAATAATATTCATTTCAATGATAATGTCTAAAATTTGTACGCCGTAAAAAGCAAAATACGGACTGATCTCATATAAACACAGGGAATTGCAAGTGCCAGTATCAAATGCAAATGGTATTAGTGACTAATTCCATGTAAACATAAAGCACGTTAAAATAAAACTGCTGTTTTTTAATTTAAATTGTTAAAGTTGTTGCTTAAACTTCAACCTACTTTAAATGAATCGTGTGATACAAGAAAACATCTCTCAATATACGGCGCCTCGGTAATCCCTAATCACTGTTAATTAAAACAGCGACACGCGGTAACAAATAGAACTGTTTCGCCAGTGCACATTCATACCAACGATGAGCGTGACTTGTCCTCTATTTTTGTTTCATTTTGATGGACACTGATTAATTTGTCATGAGGCACATTGTCATAACCGTGTCAACGGAGTGTTATCCATCAGATGTTATGGAATTAAACAATGGACGGACTTAGAATGGGTGGTCCGAATTATATATATATATATATATATATAGATACGTTGTACGTAGGTATAACTTGTGCCCGGATAACTACTGCCTCATTTTTACAAGTTTTTGTCATATAGCGTTACTGTATACGATGCACTTGCTTGATTGAAATACGCATAATACGAGTAATGGTGGAAATTTGTAATAACAACAGCAGCACAGCTAATTATGTATTTTCCTGTTTCACCGCGCCACATATAAAACCAAATGTGTTTTTTTTTATTCTTCTTAAACGGTAAAACGGAGCAACGAATCTATATGAGTTTTGGTATGGTGATAGTTGAAGGGCTGAAGAGTAACATAGATATTGTCGCGGTAAACATCTCATTATCACGGTTAAAAAACGTTTTAATGATAAAAGCGCTATAGATGGCGCTACAGGCGCAATAACGGTATGAGGGCGCGACGTGTGAATAGAGTAAATTGTTTGGCCAAGTAGGCGAAGCCGCCAGCAACATTAAGTAAGTTAGTGACATAAAAATAAGTAGAATCCATATGCAAATTCAAAAGACGACAGGAGACTTGCTCACAACTGATTCAGATCTTACTCGTATAATCTTCATTCCAAATCTGTACCAAAGTATTACTAACGAAAAACCAGCCGTCACGTAGCGGGTAAACAGGTTATATACCGAGCAGGAAATGTTGAAAACGGCTACATTTCCCTCCCCTTGAATAATCGGTTCGTTAGTGCGAAAGCATTGGGAACGAAAACCTGTACAATTTAATGTTATTTCTCCCAAGTGGTGGTATTAGCACATTAGAAAACTAGGGGCGCCCGAATCGCCCCTTGCCAATCGAATTTTTATGGGCAAAATGCTCATACATCGGAAATGGAATTCGAAAAATATTATGCAAGTTAAGTGAAATAAAACTCGCCAGGATATCTCGTGCCGCCTTGCAACGTAAGCGATAAAATGTGTAATATTCTTGAAATTAAATAAAAATACAAAAATATACTAAAATGGAACTTTTAATAGCGATAAGACACTTTATTCAAAGTTTCTTTCAGAGTTTCTAAGCGCTATATCTGCAGCAGCCTAGTGACAGGCGTTCTTGGAGATGAAGCGTAGATACATATAATCTCGATTCTATAATTATTACCGACATACCAACCTACGTGGTTACACAAGCAATAGCTACAAACGTTAGAATAGCACGACGTTGTCTTAGAAGCGTAATTACTGGTCTACAAGACCCAAGGGGGTGGCAATGTTACGTTCCACGTAACACGAAGTCTCCGTTTGAGATTGGTTGCATCTACAAACAACTGGATATATTGTAATTGACGTAGACGTCATGTGGTATATACGATATATTGTCTTTGTCTCTAAAGGACATGTATATCGGGATATCTATTTGGTTCGTAGTTCACCGTAAAATTATGAATAGGTATGTATGCAATAAACTGTTTTAAATATAACTAATATAGACGAGACTTTTAATACAGAATGCAATCAGTCATATTCCAACGCTGGATATATGCCTCTCCGTGCAAAGGAACCTGAAACTACATTCCTTGGCGATCTATACGAATTAGTAGGGAAATAGATTAGTTATCATCACGTCGGTCGAGAGCTTTTAAGGCATGCCTAAAGCCTCCGAAATTTTTTAATGTCTGCATCTAACTTAGACTAACGGTTTTACATGTTCTCGGAAGTTCGAAGCTCTCGTAAAAGTTATCAGCTATTTCGGAGTTATGAGCGATTAAGGTATGCTATAAAAATTGAGTACAGAAAGTGTTACAAGGTTGCAGTGGCATGGATCTTTTTTGAATATGCATATAACGGCTAAACGTCTGTTATATGTTTTAAAGGTATTTTAAGGTCTCCGATAAGGTTTCAATATGAATTTAACATTTATTACCATTATTGACCGGTAACGCTTGTTACCGTTAATCTAGTGTCGATTAACTTTACAGTAAACAATACTTTTTTAATTTGCTTATTTTACATCCATTCTTATTGTATAAATTATATCTAATGAAATAATGCTTAAGATCTGCGTCGATCTGGTTCTTACTGTGCCTTGTCCTTTCCCGTAAACGTATTTGACGTATTAAAAAAAAATAGAGACGAATTGAGTACCTCCTCCTTTTTGAAGTCGGTCAAAAAGGAGAATAAACATGCAATACCCATAACGCAGATATCGAGTGTATGATCATAAATTCCCGTTCTAGTCTCTGTGATCTTTGAGTTGTAAAAAGAACGTGTTCCACGAGTATTGTAGCTAAAAATAAATCCCTTTGTTTAGAAAAATCATAGAGCCGCTATATCCTAGATGGGTGATGTCATGTGTCTCTTTCCCTTACATAGTGTACCAATTAATTTATCTCACTGAAACGTGGCAAGCGTCTTCTATTTATTTGTCTATTTACAATACCACCGTCATATGATTATTTTTTTTACTAACAATTTAATTTATTTAACCAATTATTTAATATTTAATTATCACTGGTAGCGCCCTCTACAAATATTTTCCTCCTTACACCTACCGTCATGTGACAATATTTCTCATATATCATATTGATTAGTTTATTTTCTTCTCTACACTAAACCCTTATCGATGTCGATAGTTACATCATTACTGTGCAGTAAAGCGGCAAATGTAAATTTTTACCTTCACTTAAATTTAAATTCAAATACGTACATAATATTAAAATTCAAGTTGGAAGTAGCAGCATGACACCATTAATAATAATAATATCTGGGGACAATTCCACACACGGCTATCCGACTCTAAATTAGGCAATTTAATGCCTGTCTTATGGTAACCGGACAGCTGATAAACATACATATATGCATACTATAATATTACTTATGTATATATTTTTATTACGACCAGACACACAACAAACAAATATGTTCATCGCACAAATGTTTGTCCTGGGTGGAAATCGAACCCACGACCTCCGGTTTTGCAG
>DWUN01003473.1:0-11984 GCA_018249975.1 Passova gellias
TCCATGGGCGACAGTGGCCACCCGTGACTGCTGCCTGCTCGTTCACTACTCTCATAAGATAAAAAAAAAAAAAAAAATCTTGTTAGCTCATATTTCTGTGTGTCGAGATCCATATGGTGTCATTTGCGTATATTCAACATAACCTGATACATTGTACACACTTTCTCTTTCTGGTTTACAATGATAAAAATCTTGAACTAAGTCTTGTTAATTATAATCACTACTAAAAATATACTGGACTACGTACCACTTAAAATGTATAAACACATAAGGTTCAATAGGTTATTGTGGCTTTATATTATCTAATAAACTTTTTGTTTATAGATTTTCGCTATATATGTAGTAGACTCTATCTACTTTAGAAACTTGTTTTACATATTGTAAATTACATGTAGGTATGTAGGTATATTTGTTATTAAAGCAAAATAGTTCGTAGCATAATACAAGCTAACATAGTTCGAAATAAACGTGTAACATCTGTTATCCTCCACGAGAATATTGCCTTTAGATTTAATAACTGGAAGCCGCTAACAAACGACGCGTGGGAATAGCGCGCAGACTGAATTTCTAAACTTGGAGCGTGCTTAGACCAGTCTTAGCTTATCTGTATAGACTGTTCGTAATTCAGGTCGGCGTTTTATGTATGTGAAACACTTAAACCTAGAATTTATCGGGCTATTTACTAGTTTTTGTGCCAAGATTGGATCTTAATCGTTAGAGTTTTTTCCGCCCACGGGTATGCGTGGATGCGTGGGATAATATGTTGCTATCTACATTTTGTTATGTATTTTAATAGAATTTTATTCGTAGGTTTTCAGTTGTTCTTCTGATTTAGTCCTTAGAGTAGCGACTCTACATTCGTAATCGAATTTCCTAATCCGTCTAAAATTTATTCGAAAGTCAAAACTTGTTAATGTAATCCGCTTTCAATTACTACCTCACTTTTACGTTTGTTTCGAACGGGCTGGAAGTTAGGGTAAAGAGTACATTATATTTCTTAAATGGCTATATGATTTTCCGTCGGTAGAATGCCAGTAAGCCATACAGAGGAACAGTCCGAAATTTTGAACTATACTATAGACTGTGTCTACTTACAATTGATAAAATACATTTAACGAACCTTAAGGACTTATAGCTTTTTTATATCATATTTTGTTAAGCGAAAAACATTGATTCGTATTTCTTTGAGTGCGACAATCATTTTCTCTCTCGAATTTCATGATTCTCTGATCTGTTCAGTAAATCCTTGTAATATTGTATTATAACAAGTGAAGTGTTCGCTGTCTGAGCTCCGGACTTGTTGACGATTTCATTGGATATAGTGGGCGTTAAATTGAATGGGTTCTCGATACGCGTTAAGTGACGTTGTTGATACAGTAACGGGAATGAGGGTAACGAGAGGGTGCGTGGGAGGGCGCGTAGGTTCGGCGAGAAGGCACCGAGACAGGAATAACTATTTTTGTGATTATTATAGAAAATCTCAGCCAGTATCTGACCTGTTTGGTCGAGACAGGATAGGTCTCCCTCGGCGTAGACGAAGCGCGTCAGGTTTGCAAGGACAGAGATATTTGACACTTCTTGCTTTCTGCCTACCCCTATAGGGACCTGGCGTGATGTTATGTATGTATGTATAGCACATCTCGGAATAATATATTGAAACTGTTTACTATATATATATAACTACAGGCGTCTATTTGATTTATGTAACATAGAAAACCTTATTTGAATCGTATACAAATGCAAAGGGACATTTAAATGATCTTTAAATCCATGTTTAGGTATATTATGGGATAGAAAATCCACGATGTATTTTTGTTGAAATAAAACGATTTCATCCAATATAACTTTATAACCTTGTTATAAACTCATACTTATCACTTGAAATTTCTTTTTCTCGTTGGTGATAAAAACTTTGAAATTTTAAGTAAGTTATAAAAATACTGCTAGAGAATAACCGCAATGTATTCTATGTGCTGTGGCAGGTACGTGGAAACAAGAACATAACGTGGATTTTAGAAGCGGCTTGCGGTTTTCGGGCGACGTCCGACGTGTAAATGTTTGTTGCTGGGGTCCATTCTGGTTGCCGCATGCCGTCTGCGGAGCTTTATTCGGCATGCTTATTTATTTAAACGTGATTATAACAAGAAATATATAGTCCTAGCTTTTGCGCGCTACTTCGTCCTGCCTCCGCCACCGCAGTCCCCTTTGGAGATAGAATTTCGTAAAATGTGTTTTTAGTTTACCTCAACGTATCAAAATAGGTTAGGTTAGGTTAGGTTAGGTTAGGTTGGAACGTAAAGATATCCCTACCAAATTTCAGGTTTGTCGGAGCTGTAGTTTGGATATAACAATTTTCCATCGTTTACACCCCGGCAATCCTCTTTACAGGTGATATACATATCATAAAACCCGTTCTTAGTTGATCTCTAGTTAGCGAAAGAAATATTCCGGCAAAATTTCAAGTCTCTACGCCTTATATATAGTTCCACAGATATCGTGATGAATCACTTTATACATAGAAAACCTCTTATATATATAGATAAGAGGTGGATTTAATGGTTATAACGCCACTGATCAAACCTTTAAGAAAGCCACTAACGCTTATTCATACTCGCATTTGATTTATAAATAATCTATTAGACCTGATTTCAAATGATGATTAAGAGTTAAAATAAAAATGATATCGGGATATTGTTTAATGAAGCGACTCAAATCAATTTTCAATGACACTTATTGATTTGAGGGCTTACGAGTTTCCAATCCCCCTTTACGGGAAGCGAAATTGAACTCTTATAAGGTATCTTTGGGAGCAGTTTTATTACATTTCTGTTTTATAAAGTCTCTCTATAAACTATATCTAGACCGATGTATCGTTTGAGATAATCATCAAGAACATTGATGAGCTATGATCTCTTAGGAACGATTATGTTAACCGATTTGTTTTTCATATAACGGTAGATTATACGAAAATGACACTACACTTTCTATGCATAATATAATTTCAAAACATTTAATTCTCATTGTGCCAATTTATATAACTCGACGAATAAAGCATAATGATGTTGCCCCGCATTTGTTATCGATTTCAAGAAGCTTCATGACAGCTATTTATATATTATTTAACGTCTAGTAACGCGCAGTCATATAGCTGAGATATAAGTACTTTTAGGAAATAAAACTCAACATCTCTATAAAATGACAAAGAA
Organism: Passova gellias; assembly: GCA_018249975.1. Lineage (NCBI taxonomy): Eukaryota > Metazoa > Arthropoda > Insecta > Lepidoptera > Hesperiidae > Passova > Passova gellias. The sequence continues at coordinate 3,207 of DWUN01003473.1, forward strand.
TATGCAATCTATTTGTAAAGTTCCAGAACATCAGAATCTCTGTTAACAATATTGTTATTATTATGTTCACAGTTGTTCAATCAGCTATATAATGCAGTTCACTAGTAGTAAAGTGTGCTGTCATACAGTATTAAATCTCGAAAGGTTTACCCTTTTGATTTAAAAAAAAAGCAAACCACGTCTTTTGCTTATGCACTATTTAAATATATACACTACAGGTTATATGATAACTGTTGTATATATAAACCACTTTTATCACATGCGACTTTGTTTTATAGCAAGTGAGTTCTATTTACAATCAAATGTGATCCCTTTCTTGATAAAGGGCGGTTGGCCGGCGGCTGTCGTTACGTTTCCATCCTGTAGGTATGATTTATATGCAATAGGTTTGCTTCGACCGCTTCAAAGCGTGGGTCCGATATAAACTGTATGGAATTTATCGTGATTTGTAAATATATCTTGTTTTGCAACTTCTTAATCAGAATGTAATTTAGTTCTAATCTGCAATTGTGATTTTAATAGTTAACGACTCGCTTATTAAACTGTCATTGTCAACATCCCAGGTATAAAATAGCTAAAATTTAATTTATAAAACAATATAGAACAACAAATTTGTATGATTGATTGTAATGCGTGAGTAACATTTGTTCTATCATTATTTTAAATCTTTACTTATTCTAGGCTGTAGATACTGGGTACATCCAGATCACTGGTTTCCTACGGTATGAATTGACTCCATTTATAATCTATTTGTGTGCAAATGACTGTTCCCTGATACTTTTCAAAGTGTCTTTGACATCAGAAGCACGTATGAAACAGGATTATTTTGTCAAAACCACCAACGATGCATACACAGTCAAGATAATTTTATGAATACGCACAATTTTCAAGAGCATTCGACTTAAATTTTGCTTGTTTTTAAAATCTTTCTAGTACATTTCAAAATGTCCATTAACAATATTTTTAACCGAAAACTACAAGCGGCATATAATTTTAAATTCGATTGAATTATTTTTTTATCAAATTTCCGTATTAACGTATTAAATATCGTGAACCAAATTTTTATTATTCCAACGGGAATAAACTGAAGCTTTCAAAAAGTCAATTTGGTCTCGTAATCAAAGTCACAATTCAATTCGCTGACGATAAACGTACATTGTTCAGAGGCCGCTAATTAAAACTTTTATGAACTTTCATATTTCAACAAACGGTTACGATAAAGTGCGATGTTTGTATATCGGCTTGGATCCGCATCTATATAAAATATAAATCACGATGAATGTATGTATGTATATAAAATTTAAATTGCTTTCATTCCTTCTTTCATATAAAACCAACGAGAGAAATCACTATTGACAATATAACTGAATTTTAAGGAGGCTACTTTGGTAAACAACTTGATAGGCAAATAGTTTTATAACAAACATTTATTTGTACAACAAAACATTATTTACCACTACTATAGTAAAATATCTGATACAAATTCATAACTTCGGACAGATCGTATTTCAATAGATACAAACTAACAGTTTCCCGAAGATTGAATGCGGGTAGTTGACAAAGGGCATGATATTTAGAAGCATACGGACCGGTGAGCGCTCACTCGAGCGTTAGACCCCGTTAGGGATAGACGTCAATATATATCGTGATGTTAAATAGCGATCAAAGGTTGGCATATTATAAATGGTTCTATACAAATAGTAGAATTTAATAATAATACATAACACTTTCTATAGAATATGAATCGAGTGTACAAATCGACTACTGTAAGTTTGCCATTCAGTTCAAATCAACAACAGAGTTTTAATAGACAAACGAAAATATAGAAAATTAATATAATATTAAACGTCGTTAACGAAATACCCTCTAAATTACATCGCGCTATAAACATTCATCAATTGCGAGCAACCGACGTCGCTTATCAATTTCGCAATGGTTCTCAATACGATCGCTGACCGTGACGTGTTGAAACATCACTTAAGACTTCTCCTTTTATCAGAGGAGCCTATTTCCGTCGCTGTCTTCCTTGACTTGACGTCGATAGATGTCAAGCCGAACAATGAGCGTGTGGAGTTCGCAATTTATCGAACACAGGGCCCGCTGAATTGAGTTCACATCGAATAGGTTTTTACCCGACACGTGACATCACGATGTCGGGTAAAAACTCTTGGGCTTTTATCGTGCTTTCAGAAACCGTTGTCCCGACTATTCTATTGATAGGCCCACCTATGTATAATTCGGCAACTAGTTCTGTTGTAGTTGCAGAGTTAGAGTGAAGTTAGGTAACTTTAAGTTAACAACTGTCGGATACGTTAGGCCTAGACTTAGTTATATGCAGTCTGGCAAGTTAGCATTTTGGTCGAGTTAATATCTACCAGTAAATTTCCTCGTTTGAGATATCAAGGATATATTTCGTGTGTTATATTATTGTAAAGAGGCAAATTTGAGAAAACATTGTACCTATGAATATAATCGGATTGCACAGATCACACTTTCACCTTAACTACCTGTAAATATTTAATATGAAACGACTGTAACATATTAAATGTATGCAAAATAACATTGATGAGAGAAACATTGGTGAATCAGTATATGGTATATATTAAAACAACAGATGCGAGGTTCGGTTAGATTAATATACATATTCTAATGAACTGTACTGAGTACTTACCTATATATAGGTACATACATATTACTTACGCAATGGACTGGAAGAGTGATCGTCTAAGGGCCGGTGAATAATGTTCAGTGTGATTATATACAATAATCACATATATATTTACTGCTCTGTTATGAAATAGCAATCAGTATTCAATCTAAACGAATATGTTTTATTACATTCGGTTCTAATGAAAAATATATTGACTCGAAACTTCCAACGACCTCGATACACGGAATGCTTGTTACAGTTATTACCTTTTCACTGAGAAATGATTTTATTTATTGGCAAACGCCGATTCATGCTAATAGAGATTCTTTCAAGGACATTTTGATGAAGACCGATTTGCCTCGTTAAACATGTTTACTGTAATCATGGAATACATGAATATATGTGCAATAGCTAAGCAAAAACCGATCTTATTTCAAACTAATAAAATGCTTTAATAGCTGTTTCCCGTCTGAGAGTAAAGGTAAAGTTTACATTCGCCCTTACTGGCGCTGCCGCGGGTCGGCGCGTCCCATCTCCCCTCAACGGGGGGAAGTTAAACCTGTTTCAACCTATATAACTACTTTGTACTTTAACAACACGGTACTGAGATCCAATTTGCGAGGCGGCGTCTCCCGCCGGGTTGCGACGTAAAACATACCTTCGGCTACTGTAATTAGGTACATAATGAAACAATTTGTAATCGATCAAGCCGATAATACTCGGCCGATCGCCGTTGAAATATGTACACTGAGCGTCTGTATTGAGGCTCTTTCTTCGACGTGTCTTTAGCGTAACAAAACATAGAGTTATCCATCGTTTTTATATTCGAAACTCGGAACGTTAGGTCGATATTTGCGTGCGTATACAATTTTTCTAGAAGGTTGTAAGGCTAAAGCCTGCGCGTGAAGGGTGTTTTGTGTACGATCGTAAAATATGGCCGGGGCGAATGTCGCTCGCGTATGTTAATGTTTTTTATCGTTTGCGCTCGAAATGGGCCCACTGATCGGATTTACACAACGTTATTCGTAGAACAAACAGCCGAACGACACAATCTTGTTGCGAGGCGGCAACGGGTATAAAGAATAATGGTTTGTATTATGAACAGATTGTTCGCCGAGCAAATAATGTCTTTTGTGTTTATTACCGATATGAGTTCGGTTATGTTTGGACATATAATAGTCCAATAGTCCATGAGCTGTGTAATAAAGTTGTTGTTGATGTCCCAAATACTTATGTAGGTACCTTCAAATTTATTAGTTCTTGTGACTTATATCAATATATCAATGTTCGTTTTACTTACGGCACGGCTACCTGTGCATGCTGCCAATTATTTTAATATACACTTTTTACTTGTTATTGAATTACATTCTTGTTCTATAATTTGTTTAGCTTTTTTATACATGTGATCACCATTTTGTAAGCCTTTCACCTCTCCGTAACTTAAAGGTAAATTATATTTAACGGAAGATTTCGGAATGTTATATATTAGGTAACTTTTTTATATTCTAAATGTTTTCCGTGTTAAATTAGACCTTCGTGGAATTAATAAACGATTTTTAAAACATTTCATGCGAAACGATTCGGCATACTAAGAGGATATTTAGTACAAAGTCAGGTAACTGTGAAAATTTGACTTTGACGTGGAATATTCTAAAGGAATTTGTAAAGCTTTAAATTTAGATGACTAAAGTTTGTCCTCTATATTTTCCAAAGCACTTTGTTACCGCCTCTCAGAGAGAATGTCGGGTGCTTCATTAATATTAACGTCATACTTTTTATGAAATAAAACATACAAACCAGACGGACGCGCCATCTGTTGGCAAGTGGCTATAACCTTATGAACAGCAATCGGCTTGCTTTGAGGGAAATACGAAAGAGAGAGAAGTATCAAAAGTACATAAAAGTTCATTGTCGGCTCTTGTTAGTGAAAACATATCTTTAATCACATACATGGTAATGCACAGCATATACATAGATATACTTGTACCTTATTATATAAGATTTAATTGGTCGTTTTGGCAACGAATGGCATATTACACGAGTCTTAGAAGCCGTAGTAATAGGATTCTCGCCCATTCGACCACAAAGGTAATGGGATGAGATGTACTGGTATATATAGTCTATCCCTACGTTCGGATGGCAGAAGTTTTGATGGCATTTGATTAGCATCAATCTTTTTCGTTCACGGACTGGGTCGTTTCCTTTCCTGATGCATTATTTACCCTTTGTTTTTACGACACAATATTTCCTGTTTGTATAAGTAAATGTATTTTTAAGGGTACCTAATTTGAAAAAAGAATTATTCACAAATTCATATTCATAGACTTTCATAACTAGACATGTGCTACGAAATTATTAATAGCAATAAGTAATATATACATAACATCACACCAGGTCCCGAACGGGGTAGGCAGAAAGCACTGAGTGCCAAATATCTCGGTCCTTGCAAACCTGACGCGCTTTGTCTACATTCAGCAATAAGCAATAGAAAGTATTAAATTCATATTAAAAGTGCTTAAAGAACATTATAAATATATCTTTGTATCGTATATACAAACCATATATAATTTTTCGAAAAAGTTACAAAATTGTAGCAATCGAAAGTACTTTACTGTCCAACCTCCAATATATTACTAAATATATTTTTCTGTCCTTTTCTTTTTTTACAAGCTATAATTGAAAATAAAATTATGCTTTTTAAAAAGAGTTTCAATATTTCCGATCCGTTTATAAATACTGATTTCTAGGTTCTTTATTTAAAAACGCTGTCATATATTAGGTCAAATAAAATGATAGGTTGACTAGTGCCTTTACAGTCCTGAATTTCAACCCTTCCGTTCCAATACAGCCTTAGAAATCCTCCTGTTACAAACTCATTTACGCTATCACCGACTTTCGTTTAAGTTTTCACAAAGTAAAATATATTCCGATGGGAATTCATCTCGAATAGAAATAAGGCGGAATACGTTTTGGCGGAATTGCCTTCAGGCTGTATAAAGTTATTTATTTGTGTCGGTTACAACGGGGAATGTATTGATTGATGTTCCAATTTTCAAAGTTTATCTGCCTTGGTTTTATCAAATGTAATGTTGTTGGAATTTCTTTTCAATTTACGATATATTCAATGGTCGATTTGGTTATGCCCGTATACGCATGGTTTGTTATGGATATAATAATTTTTTCAAATCAATTTTGCTCGGCCTACAGAGACATTCCGAGCTACGTCAAAAACGCTATGAACAACAAAGAAAGGTATATTGTTTTACAAAATTTGTAAATCAAGCCTCTTCTATTTTTGTTTTTAATGAATCTAATAGGAGTGTCATTATATGATTGTTTTATTTAAAGTAATGATTCTATTTTTGAAAAACAAATCACTGGATGTTACTTATTTTTGCCAACCATTTCTATGGGAGCCGAGATTGAATACTTAATAATTTAATTTTAATTGCGTGTCCATTTTAATTTTATCGCATTGTTGAAATAATATTTTTCTCTTTACAGGTAAGTCGTAAGAGGGGAAACAAGTTCGGGAGTATCCGGAAGATTTTAATTAAAACGGCGAAGTTAAAACAATTTAAGGTTTAAGAGGATTCTTGGTCCATTCTGAGGGCTCAGGAACGTTTCTCGCATTCAACTATCTCAGGCATTCGTGCCTTCGTGAAGCGGTTAATCGAGAAGAATATTGTTTGTATCTTTCCACTGATTCGGTTTGATTTCTAAATAATATAACAATGTAGTTTGAATGACAAAATTCTTAAAATCATTCTTAAATTCATAGTCTGTTTATTAATATGCAACAGCTATAATCTCTAGTTTTTGCAAGTGAATGCGCTTTGTCTATGGCTAGATTACATTTGTATTGCGTACAGTGAATGATACGTAATATTCGAGATTCCTTGTGAAAGTTTAAGTATGTATGAGCATACACATTTTTTTACGGTTTCCTATGGGAATTTTATAGGGCGCGGAGCGTGGGATTGGTCCCTCGGAGATTACGTGCTTATGATACCATAGCTCGCCTGGGGGAAAATTGTGTGCGATGTTTCACGGTGTTCCATAGTCATCGCTGTTGCGAATTCACTGATGCGCTTTCGAGATGGAATTTGGGTTTTTACAGTTATATTATACAATGTGGGATTGCAAACGTTCTGACAAAAGCTGCATAGCTTGTAGATCTGCACACTGTTTCTTAGGATATTTGTGAAATCTGCCTACCCTCCTGAATAATATAGACTGAAGCTATTACCGATGTTAGGAGACGCGTGTCTAAAAATTGAACAATAAAAAGGATTGTAATTAAAGGTTTCAAGAAACATCAAAGCGAAGTTATAAAAAAAGATCTTCAGTGACTATGCAAAATTAAATCTTTAAAACATTTTAAATGCAAGATATTTTTGAGACGAAATCGTGAGTTGATTTCATATTACAATCTTTTTTTTTTCCACGACCATTTTAAATATAAATCATGATGAGTACACAATCATTAGGTACACAATCATTTCAGCGATTTAATTCTATTTTTTATGGTTCACGCCGGCTGTTATACTTTCTGTACGTAAACAAGGAAGCTTTCTAGATTTATTATATGTATATAGTGACCATTCAAATTCTTATCGCAGTTTTAAGAGGCGTACCGAAGTGCTCATAAACAGAGATGAACGACCTCGGGGTTTATTAAGCCATTAACAATGAAATAGCACCCCGCTGTTATCTCAAAGCAAATGATACGAGCGAAACAAATCGTTCGAATTAACTTGTACCCACTATTAGCGTAGAAAGGCGGAACTTTGTCAACTTCCGCAGTGTTATATGAACCTTACAATTGTATAAAGAAAGTTGACATTTGAATGTAGTTGCAGCACAGTTACGTCGTTTAGTTGTAGGGAAACCTTGCCAAATGCTATTGGAGACACAACCGAGTGTCAGCTCAAAGTAATGGCAGTTGGTTAAGCTTCTATTACACTTCTATGGCATGTCTACGTCGGAAGCAGAATTGGGGATACGTCGCGAACCTGACGCAGTGATTTCATTTCAACCGTGAAATACAATTCTTGTAACAGAATAGAGTTAGTTGTAACCTGTTTATCCTCTATTTGTTTCTATAGATCCCAAATACGGTTATTGTAATACTAACATCGCTTACCTGACCGAATGAAACCCCTAAGGCTCATACCTGTACACAAAGACTGAAATTGGAATTGGATCAACATTTTCTGACAATATAAAAGGTTGAAGGAAAGAAGATTTCGGGTACAACCAGAAATTATTTTGTTAATATATTGTCTGATTGGTATAACAGTAAAGACTACTTTCAATATATTGGTAAGCCTCACTAATATTATAAATGGTTATGTGGGTTTGTTTATTTCTTAACTAATTCACACCTTAACCACGGACACAATGTCGACCGGGGATACAGAAAAGGATATAGTGGTATCTTTATTCCAGAAAAAAAATTGTTCCCGAGAATAGAAAAAATAATTTATCTAATAGTTGTATTTTCGATGGTCTTTGATATGGCCGGCCAGTCGGAGTAAGTCAGCCGAAAACTCGTCGTGGCTGAACTCAATCCGAGTAAAACTCGGTACTTATTCGGTTTTTCAGCATAACATGAACTCATTCCATCACTATTATTGTTCTAATTAAGGTATACTCCCAAAAAAAAAAATAAAAAAAAATATAAAATTACGATCGCTTGTTTATTATTAAAATAGATATAGTGCTTCTTAAGTAATTCCATGTTATTAATGGGGTGTTATTATTTATGTGAAATAAATACGTTATTGCACCTTCCGTGCACTAGAGAAAGTCAAAGATATTCATGACTGATCCTTAATATTCTATCCTAGAAGACGCCTCTTCTCTAACTCACGCGCAGTAACATCGTGGTGGGACTTAAAATGTCGCTGACGCTCTTATTGCAGGCGAGTCCGCTTTACGTCCATTTTTATGGTCTCGTAAACTTTTTACTTCCCGGCGTAGTCGGAAATATCTTAACCATTGCGCTTTCACCACGCACCGCTGCCGTTTGATTACAGATATAGCCTTTATACGTAACATCACGCCTGTAATCCCCGAAGGGGTAGGCAGAGGAGTGTAGTACATCCCCACATTTCACCAGTTAC
>DWUN01003474.1:0-11984 GCA_018249975.1 Passova gellias
TAATATGTAAATAATGACTGAATCACCATAAAATGTTATTATTTAAATACAATGTTTTATAACTCAACTTTTAAAATAGAAAATTCAATAATAAAATACGACCTAAACCTAGCAAGCGCGTCTGCGTGTGAAATTTTTCGAATATAGTCTTCGAACAAAAATACTATAATATTTGATTCCACCTTGCCCTGTTCCTCTGGTAACGTCCGATACTTAAGCTACCAGTTAAATACGATAAAACACTAATATGTCCTAACTAAGATTAAAATGAAAAGTTATTCGCGAACAACATCGAAGTCGCGGGCGAAACGAAACTCACTTGTTCAACAAAAACACCAACGGTACAAACACAACGCACTTGATTTCTCGGACACAGATGTGCAAAAAGTTTGTTCGACACGTGTCCGGAGTAACAACGAGACCGACTCCTTTATGTTATGTAACATACAACTTAGTATGAATTCCGTGGTCCACTGGCTATAATGATATCAAATTAAAGACACAGCTTTACTTATTTATGTATATGTACCTACTTTAGAAATATTATAAATTATATAATGTTTTATGGGATGTGTTAAGTCTACCAATCCGTACTTGGCCAGATGGTGGACTATGGCCTAAACCCCTTTCACTATGAGAGGAGACCCCGTCCAGCAGTGGACCAACAAAAAAGGGTCGAAAAAAAAGTGTACCTACTTACGTACATACCGATATTGTATGTATGTAACGCTTATTACTCAAAGGGGTAGACAGAGGCCGAGTTTCCTCTGATCAAAGTCGTCATAGCATGTTCGTATAATGGATGTACCTTGGTGGATGGATGGACCTTGGGTTTCTTCAATACTAATGATCTGTCACTAACGCTTCTTATAATAAAATGCCTTAGTAGCCTTGTAGTATCGTGATTGTAAGTGTATTTTAAGCGATATGTTAATAAGTAATTCAGTACACGGTCCGCCTTTGTACCTATAAACTAATACTGATGGTGATTTATATTCGCGTTTCAATCTTTTAAAGTACCTGGTACCTAAACATTCCTTGTTGATATCGTCATATAATTACTTACTATCAATTCTTTTTAAAGAAGTATTATAACTTAGAACAAAGACGCAAAACTCTATAGGTTTCTTTGTTAAAAATATTTGAGTTTCAAGTATTACATTTAATAAAAATTACACTTAGCTCCTAATGTACCGACTAAGTAGTCTTTGGCAAACTAATATATCAACTTGTCAAATAAGCAACAAAATATAGCATTCAGTTTTATTAAGCAAAAAAAATTGAAAAAAAATTGTGCAATGATATATTTTAAAGCCCAATAAACGATTATAACTGTTCCGTCTTAAGTCGAAACTATAAAAATATTTAGAAAACTTTAACATGCGTTAAATTTAATAAAATTAGGTCAAGTAAGTCGCTGCGACCGACTAGGGTGACCAAACTTTATTTTAAAAAAATTAAACATATGAAACGCGACTGTCAATAATAATGCGTCTATCCGAATATATTGAAATGATAATGTAAACAGGAAAGCTCGTAAGTTTTTTAACGGCCGGCGCTGACCGGACGCGGTATCCGTTCCCGCGCGTGATCTGAGTAGCCTAGCCGGCGCGGCTTAGCGCGGTAACAACGTAACGCATTATGAATAGGTCACATGTGGTTTTATAGAAAGGATCGAGGTGTCCACTATGCGCCAGAACACTCCAATTGCAGGAAACACATGCTAAGTAGCGGGTCGTCGTAAGGTTTGCAATGTTAATAAATTCAAAATATATATATATTTTTTAATTAATACAATTTATTATCTGCTGCTATTCAATTTATAATTTAATTTATTCTCTCACTAGAAGAGGAGTCAAAATAAATAAAATTGCAATAAAAGTCGAAAAAAGAAGTGACATTATAAACAAAAGTGCTTGTCATTCTAAAGTAACATAAAAACATAAATTAAAAACACCTTTGTCAAAAGCAACCACAGTTGAAGTAAATGTAAACAGCAGTAGATATTGTCGAGTGCGCTTGGAAATGATTTCATTTTAACGGCAATTTTAGTTCATTCTTTATTGACGCCCATCGTAAACACAACTAGCTTGAATACTAAAACGTTACGCAGCTATCGCGCACCGCCTCGCAATGACCTATTATGAGCGGCCATTGTTATTGTACACCGCTGTAAAGCTTGTATGAATGATACGACAAATAGGTTCCATTCGAGAATGGTTGCCGACTGACTTAGTTAACATACTAACTACGCTATAACTTAGTTGCTGCTGTATTAGAGACAGCGTTATGGGCACTTGAGATTACGTTTGCAATCGCAAGTAATGGAACAAGCTCTAGGCTTTTTATCGAGAGATTGTACGCACATATCAAATTATGACTTTACTAGAAGAAGCACGTCAGGTCTGTAAGGATGGAGATATTTGGGGCTCTCTGCTTTATGCTTGCCCCGTAGATACTTGGCGTGATGCAATAGTAATAATAATACTTAGTCAAGATTTATTACATTCAAATCACTAGTTTGTATAGTGGTCAAGGAACTTGATTTTTTTTTATCAGCGGTTGTGGGTTCGACTCCTGCCCTGGACAATTATGTATCTATTTGGTTGATGAGCATGACTATTTTTACTAAATGAGCGTTGAATGAACTTAATGAAACATTTTTGATAACTAAAAATAGAAAGTTAAAAATAACGCCAAAGAAATAAAAATACGAACAGCAATATTTTTTAACGCGTCACCGTTGAAAAAGAATGACACAACGAAAGCTCACATAAAAGCCAAAAAAGCCGTATTTGAGGTAAAAAGTAGTTAAAAAGCCCTTTGTTCGTACTTCGCTGTAACGCAGGACGAGAGCCATAAATTGGTAACATTTTTAGAACAAAATACACGATGGGCACGGTATTACTACCAATATTGTTGAATATTGAATTTAACTATAAAAAAATATATAAAAATTGAGCATTTATATATCTATATCAATTAGCGTAGTTTGCAAATATTAAAAACCATATCGTAAAGAAACATTGATTTACTTAATACATTAATTCACTTTTTTAATTAATATCATTACATCATACAAGCTTAGTTGGTGGCTTGTTCTTTAATTGTAATGTTACCACTTTAGAAATACGTATAAATTTTACTTCTAAATTATACGATACAATGACACTACAATGAGTCTACTCGTGACCACGGCCGTTGCATTGCGGCCGAAACGTCGAGAGTCGAGGTAAATATTTCGATTAAAATAGTACGCGATTATGTCCCGTGTATAGTATAAAAATATGAATATAAATCGTGAAAGCTTAAAACAATTTATAGGATACAAATTGATATCACTAAGCTGTGATCTATATCATTAATCTTGTTCATTTCAAAATGAACACAGTTTTCGTAAAATAAACACAGACCTGTTGTTAATTGAATTTAGAATCGGAAATGCTTAATACAGATTTAAATTTGGAATCTAGGTATCCTAATATTTTACATGCAGGCGATTAAATGAGAGCGTGTTAACGAAGCGATGAGGAATAAAATGAAACTTTTCCAAACACGCCCCAACTATCTTAGTTTGTATTCCATCCTATGTTTCACCCACGGGCCTAGACTGTATGAACTTTTCCTGGAAGCGGATTAATATCTATGAGTCATCGATACCGAACAAGATAAACAGTAACCAATTATAATGCCATCAGAATAACAAATGAAATGTAATTTTTAAATAATTAAATTGTACTCACATTATTTTTTTTGATATCAATTTTATCATTTTCATTACCAGTAAAAGGTAATTTAAGATTTTATAATGAAACTAGCTTTTGCCCGCGAATTCGTCTGCGTTGAATACTGTGTTTTGCAATAATAATATCCTAGGAAATAAAAATGCTGCCCAAAGACACTATTCCACGCGGACGAAGTCGTTAACAAAAGCTAGTTACACATACAGACCTCCCTCGTGAAACACTGTTATCCATTAAAAAAAACCGCATCAAAATCCGCCGCATAGTGTTAAAGACCTAAGCATACTAGGTACAGACAGCGGAAAGCGACTTTGTTTTATACTACATATGTAGTGATGGAGAAATAAATTTACATTTAGGTACATATTTTATTAATATGTAATCATTAGTGAAGGCGTTCTTACAAGAGTTCATACAATTAAGTAAAACCTGGAATGAAAACAATATTCACAAATTGTTATTTATAAAAACAAAATCTAATGAGCGCGTTTTATAAATGTTTTCAACTCGTCTTCCCTAAAATCGTAAAAAAGAGTGTATTAATTATAAGCCCCAAGGCGGCCACGGCGGACGCGAGGTGAACAAAAAAATGTAACATGCTTTTAAGTTGGCTGGTGACGACAATTAATGAGTGGTATTAAAAAATAAACCCACACATTATATATTAACACAATACGAGTACATCTAAACCAGCTCACATATTGTACTACATGCTACAATATACTTTAACAAGTTTCGATTGTCACAAGCATTTTAAAACATGAAGTATATAAGATGCAATATCCCTCAACATACCTGTACTCGTATACTTGGCCAAAACGAAAATAACGTTAGTGTGTATATGTAACGTGAGGCTACCACAGCTAAAGCTTTTCTCCGAACTAGATTACTCCGTGAGTCAGGCGAGTAGGCGAATCATACACAATGACCAATTATAATAAAACAGGAAGAGGCTCTGGCTACTGGAATCAAGCCAAAGTGAATTTCCGACTGCCGTAAACAATGTGAATAGCCTAATGAGTGAAATAAACTCGCTCGATATGATTCTTCCTTTGTAAACCAACCATTACTATACGATTATTGGTTTTTATTCTCTCTGTCATCTTGTGTACGTCTTTCTGTCTCTGTATTTTATGGTGTACAATAAAGTATATTTGTATTATATTGTATTGTATTATATTGTATAATATATAAAACGCGTAGCTCATAAAGTATAAATTAACAACATGAATATAAATGGCAATATTTTTATAAATTTTCTAATTTGAAGTTATTTCATTTAATTGCCCTTATATTAATTTAATTCGGTTTCATGTAATAATTTTCATATAATTGACTGTTATTGACCCAGTCTCTGTAATTATTTTTAATTGATAATATCATTTTAATTTACATACCCGGGTTTAATTATCCAATTTCAATCCAATCCAATTGTTATTTGTATGCGTTTGTGTAATAATGATGGATTGAAATTGTTAAATCTAACTATGTATAAATGCTAATCAAATATCTTTCATGTGAGCTATCAATGCGAATTAAAAAAACTATTAAATTTTTCTTAAGTTAAATGTTAAATTTAAAAAAAATGTGTGTGTGTAATGGAAAAGGAGTGATAATGATAGACTTCATTATAAATCTTCATCAATTTATTTTCATAGTGTATAAATAACGCCATATTACTGATATTAATATAGTACGATCACTTGTTTTGCTATTTACAATATTCATATGCTACAGCAGTCTTTAAAATTTTTATTACGAAATCTATACAGAGAATAACGAACAGGCAATAATAAGTTCACTTACATAAAATTTGGTATAGCACTTAACGTCTAATAATTACAATATTTACAGCGCACTAGAACTAACATCTATATATTTACATAGTTTTGACTGGAAGTGGGCAGGTGCCCGTCTAGACTAGGTAAGCTTGCACGGCGTTGCCCGTGTCTACAAGTGGCGGCGGTGGGGGCCATTGGCGCATATCCCGTCGTCTACCTGGCGCCATACCGTGCTCTAGTGACGAGTAATCCGAGTCTATTGACGAGTATATGTGATCTGAGATCGGCCTACCATCCGGCCCGTACGCGACTCCCTGCGTTTGCCTCACAGCCGATGGAGACTGTCGCACCTCTGTACTGTACTCCGGCGGTGCACTCGCCCCTTGCCCTGCGTTGCCCAGCACCGGAGATTTATCCGGAAACGGCAGCGTTCGATTCCCACCGTTGGGCACGGATGAATCTAACGTGTACGTATTTATATTCTTTCTACTATAGCTATGCGTCCTCGACTTGTGGTTAGGATGCGACGCGTCCGGCATCATATACCTCAGACGCTCCCAAAATCGCTTCTGACCCCATCGCAACCGCGAACCCGTTTTGAGGTAGGGTCGCAAATCCGGGTCGCACATAGCGTCGGCAACCACGGAGCACTCTTCTATGAGAACTAATTTGTAAATGCATCCCTTTAAAGCCTCATGTAACCCTTGCCGGAATTCGTATCTAGACCATTCTGTCTGCATAAAGTTTCTCGTTAATATCAATACAATTCGCTTAGACGCTTCCGCCGCCTCGACCACGGGCGGTGCACATTGCATATACTGAGTACCGTGGTGTGGAATGTCTCTGTAATGGAGGCAAAGGTGATATGAAGGGTTCCCATTTTCAAGTTCATTCGCTAACGATTGCACAACAAATTCTTCATCCTTCGGACTATAGCAAACATACGCGTCGTATAATTTCTCGCTGTCCTCAAATGCGCCGGTGAATGAGAAAACACGAATGCCACAGTTCGTATAAAGCCACACTCGAAGTGAGTCTCTAAAAAGAAATAGTACGACAAGGGCCAATAAAATTAACATAAACCCGGTGAGAGTCGAGACCATCATGGGAACATAGTTCGACACCAACATGTTTCCGATGACTGAATTATCAGCATAATAATCGCTGCAGGCAGTGCCGTTTAAATTGAGCTCTTTTTTCTGAGGCGGCTTCGCGTCTCCATTCCAACACCATACGTCTGTAATATCGATAATTTTTTGTGCGTTTTCAGCTAAATATGCGGTTAATTCTTGTAAATACCGACACTTGCAAGACCACAGGTTGTTTCCGAGCGATAGGGCTTTTAAGTTAGGATTATTACTAAAACTCCAAACTCCAAAGTCGACTAATCTATTACCGTCTAGCCGTAACAGTTCTAATGACTTCAAGGAAAGGAATGATATGTTAGCGATATGACTGATAAGATTATTCTGTAAAAACAGTTCTTTCAAACTATTCAATTGCAGGAACTCATAGCCTTTCAATTCTTTTAATTTATTATTACCCAAGTGAAGTATTTGTAATGCTGAAAGACCAGCAAAAGTTCTATTTTGTATGCTATCTACATTACTGTTATTGACATACAGAGATCTCATTTTCTGGCGTCCTATAAACACATGATCTTGTAATTCTTTTACATTATTCCCATCTAAAAATACTTCGGTCGCATCCATTGGTATTTTCTTAGGTATTTCCATAGAAGATTGCCCGGAACAGTCGACAACATTAGTGTTCCATAACGGGTCGTGATAGCAGGTACAGTTTTGAGGACAAGTCATTTCACAGTCACACGCATCGTAGTCACAGCAATGACAAATTGCAAAACAATGAGTTTCATACTCACACAGAAAGTCCGATGTTTTAAGATTTGTTAAGGGCACATGAGTTCCGCTGCGAGTGTTCGTCATTTTACACAAAACGTTTTCTAAATCCATCACTCGCGGGTACTGTCTCATAGCAGTCATATTATTTACTATTGGCAACCACTCCATAGTACAGTCACATTGAAACGGATTACCACCAATATAGAACTCGGGCAACGTTTTATTTTCGGGCACTGTCAATAAACGTAAACTATTTAGCTCTAAGTGTACAATTTCATTAGCGTACATGTCCACACGCGTCAAATTCTTTTTATCGAAAAACGTATTCACATGAATATTATTTAAAAAGTTATTATTTATAAATAACAATTCTACACTATTAGGAATTGCCATAGGCGATATTTCCACTATACGATTATGGCTAACGTCCAATGTCTTTATATGGATTTGTTCTTGCAACTTGTAATAGTTACCTAGGTGTTCAATAAAATTACCGTGAACGTCTAACCACTTTAAATTACTAGGCACAAACGCATAATCGAACCACACTAAATGATTCTCCGATAGGTTAAGCCATAAGAGGCTTGCAAGCGTTGAAAAGACGCCGTTGATGTCAGACAAAAAGTTCCCATCCAGCCGTATTGCTTCCAACTGTGAATTACGACTGAAAGTACCTCTCTCGATCGATTGAATCTTATTTTTTGCTATGTTTAGCACTTGCAAGCTAGGTAAATCCCAAAACATGCCGACACTTAAGTTTCCAATCTGGTTATCGATCAATCTTAAGCCAGTTAATTGATTGAGGTTCTTAAAGGAGCCATTTCTAAAATTCGATATCTGATTTTCTCCCAAATCAAGGGTTTTCAAAAAAGAAAGCTCCCACAAAGCGTCGGGAACTTCCAATAACTGGTTTGAACTTAAGTCCAATTCTTTCAAATCGGAACAATTCTTAAATGCCTTTCGGTCTATATTCACAAGCAAATTATTATTAAGAGTTAACTTGCTTAGAACGAATAGACCATTAAATAAGTTTTCGTCAATTGTGTGTAAACGATTCTCAGCCAAGTTTAAAGTATGAAGATTATACAAAGGCAAGAAAGCATTTTCTTCGATGTAACCAATTGAATTGTTCTTCAAGTTTAGTATTTGTAGAAAGAATAGGTCTTTAAACGTCTTCCCATCTATTCTTGTTAAAGCATTGTTGGACAGATCCAAAACTATTAAGCGAATCAGTCCCAGAAAAGTTCCGTCGTCCACATGATTGCTTGTAAGCTGATTACTAGAGAGATCCAAAACAATCAACTGTTCTAGACGATGAAATATTCCTCTAGCCAATTCAAATAATGAGTTATCGTTTAAGTATATTTCTCTTAACTCTCTAGCGTTTGCAAATAAACCTTCGGGTAATGTTTGTAGACGGTTGTATGATATGTTTAGAATTCTCATTGTGACAAGTCCATTGAAAGCTTCACTTGATATGTCAGTTATATTATTATGTTGTAAATAAAGGTATTGTAAACTTCTTAATTTCAATAATTCGGATTCTTCTGGTAGAGTCTTGATTTCGTTATGACTTAAATCCAAAGAATGTAGGCCTGATCCACATCCTTGACCAAAGCCAAGCTGGCCAACCGTTCTTATTCTATTTTGCGTTAAATTCAAAGTATTCAAATTTTCTAAAGAGCAAAACACGCCGGAAGGAACAAACTTGATGTTATTTTGAGCGAGATCTAACGACTGCAGTTCCGACAATCCGTTGAACGCGTTCAAAGATATTTCCATGTTCTTTGTAGGACTCCATTCCGAATTTTTCGAACGCAATTTCAGCCTTTTCAATTTACTTAAGTCTTGAAATGTGTTGTCCGGCACGTGAAGCAATTTACAATTGCTTATTGAGAGTTTCGAAAGACCCTCCACGGCGCTAAAGTAATGCGCCCGGAGAGTACTTTCGAACAGCAGCAGGTGATTGCATTCGATGGCGAGGCGGCTCGTGTCAGATGTTACCGAGGCGATACTACTCCCATCCCCTTCGAGAGTCCGCACTTTACACAGCACATTGCTTGGAGAGTTCTTATCGGCGACTCGAACGCAGTTGTCCGAGCCGTAAGAACCGGCAGTCCATCCGATGTGCAGCAACGCACATAACACAGCCGCAACAGCATACATTATCACAGACATTTATTTCATTTCACTATATAAAGTCTCATAAACACTCCCCGTGGGTCGATACCACCATTTCCGAAACAAAGTCCGTAGCACACTCAAGCGCTGAAGAAAAACTTGTTAGCATTTCACTTCACTAAGTCCGTCACATACAGAGTTTATAGTCCTTTAAAAATTGTATTTTTAGTTATAATCACTCATGGATCGTCGTTGATCGTTTGACAGTTTTGTGTTATTAAATATTTATTGCGCGTGTACGAGAAATCGGCGCGAAGTGTGATGCGACCTCACTACGGCGCGATTGCGTTGCGACTGTCAAGTGTAGAGCTTGACTCGTGGAAGTGGCAGTGGGGACGCGCAACTTTGTCCCCCTCCGCCCGCGACCCCCAAAGCTCGGACTTGTAAGAAATAAATCGCGCAGAGCCATCTATTGACAAGTAGCGTACAAATTTAGACAATACGAACTTTCTGAAGCGCTATTGTTAAATGTCCTTTTATTGTTGCGAAGGGGTATTGTCTAAAAAATGTATTGAATATTTTTGCTACTAAGTAATTTATTTTCTAAACAAGTTTTCCTTAGTAAAGAGGCATAAATTGGAATATTTTAATCGCAATTTTTTCTTAAATATTTGATTTATAACGTAAAGATAAATGTAAATTAAGCGGTTATTCAAAGGACCATTTAAATAGTATCATTATCTTATATTGAAAATTGTTTACAGCAACACACTGATTTGTTATGAAACTATATATTACATCTAACGTAAAATACGTATATACGTATTTCCTGAATTCACATGTTTGTCTCTGTAACCGAATGAAATATAAGTTTACAATGTACTACATTTCTATGATTTTAAAATATAGAGCATGTAAACTTTTAAGGGATCTTATAATATTAGCTACAGTTAACCAATATATTTCTGTTGCCGAGTTCTTGATGGAAGTATATATATTAGGGACTATAATAAGACAAAAATTGTTAAATAACTCAAGAGTTAAATAGTCAGGAGTTAAAATCATGTGATTAAATTTAACTCATTACGCTCACGAGCATGTCGAAGATTGAATATAATTGTGTGTCTCAAATTATCATAAATTCGCAAATTTTGACGTAAAACGTTGAAAGAATGATTTTTCCTGCGTGCACAATTATTACTTATGTGCTCTGCCTCGCGGTTTTACCCGCGGTGCTTTAGATCCCGTGGCAATTTCGGAATAACATTTATGCAATTTTTTCTCGTATTAAGTATAGCCTATGTTCATCAGGGATAATGTTGGATTCTAATGGTAAAAGAATTTTTGAAATCGGACCAGTAGTTTCGGAGCCTATTCAATACGAACAAACAAACAATCAAATCTTTCCTCCTTATAATATTAGTATAGATCATATCGTACCCATAACTTATCGAAAAAAGAATAATATCTAATATTAATAAAAATCTATTCGATCATAGATGTCTCTAGTTTCTATGCAGTAGCTACTTGCCGTTCCTATTATAACGTAAGTAACATTGTGGGTACAAAATAGAAATTACAAATTATTTCACTTTCTTTTGTCTAACTTATGTTCCGTGTGCCTCGAGTAAATGAGTATCCAGCACGTAGATGTCGTTGCTTCTTACGTTTTCCGCCGAAATTAAACTCAGCGGGGAAAAATGGAAAAGTCTTGTTCGGGACATCTTACGACAATTTATTTTTTGCCTCAACATTTTATTTCTTCGATACAATTGTTTTTTTGTGTGTTTCCAAAGTTTTATCCATAAATATAATTCCAATTATCTCTGCCATCTATTAATAATCCGTTTTAATGGAGAATTGTTTTTATTTGCTTAAATTATCTGCTTAAAAAGTAAATGCATATAGACTCTAATATTGTCATCATTCGATAAAAATAAAAATCAATCAGTCCTTATTCCGAGTAAAAATATACTTGACTCCGTTAAAAGATTACCTAAAGAAGTAAGAATAAGTGTTTCCACTTGTAAATCGTTATTTTTGGTTTGACTAACTTTAAAGATTTCTGTTTTGCGTTTTGTAGATGTTAGTAGACACCAAACGTAATTTAAGCCGTTGTCCACTAAGGTCGGGCTAATAATAATTACAGTATATGTAACCGCCAGTGAAAACAACAGTATGTTAAGATTAATCCAGTATTCTAATGGAAAATAGAGATAAAATACCTCAGAGACAACATTATACTCGTATACCAAGTCTCTCTAGTATGCGCGCGAGGGAATACTCGCTCCAGATATTATGGACTGTCGTTTTTATTCTCATTTTAGTTTACTTACAATTTTGTGTACATTTATATAAACTACACTTCACAACATATAAATACAGTTATTATCATTTTTTAGACGAAGCGCGTCAGGTTTGCAAGGACAGAGATATTTGGCACTCGGTGCTTTCTGCCTACCCCGTTAGAGACCTGG
>DWUN01003475.1:0-11982 GCA_018249975.1 Passova gellias
CCTGAGATTAGCGCGTTCAAACAAACAAACAAACAAACAAACAAACTCTTCAGCTTTATAATATTAGTATAGATTTTACTGTATTCATTTCATCAGCTCCATGTATTCCACCTACTTATTTATTGAGAATTTTAAAGTGCCATTAATAACTTAAATTACAACTTTTGTTCTCTCAAACAGTAATATAAATAATCAACAACCGTATTGTTATTGACAATCAGAAAAAATGTTATGATTTTTCCGAAACCGTTAAATTGATGGAGGTGCCTAATTAATTGTTGGTAATAAAAATTAAGGCGACACCTCAGAAAAGCACCGTAGACAATTAAAAAATCGTAAAATACGTTCCCACCATAACCATCGTGTTAGTCTGACTGGTTATAGGCATCTACTACGAGATGATAAACACACCTCTCGTGCCGAACGTAAAAACAACTTTTGTTACCATTTTATGACAACAATTACGACCAATAAAACGTGTAGCGATTATTCGTCGTAGCGATTCTTGCGGTCGCGCTGTCATCAGCCCGTGTTCTGCCGGGGCTACTAACAACTATCTTTAAAACTGTAATACCTTATCGTCCTTTATAGAGTTAATTTAATTTCTACTTTAAGTTGTACTGTAGAAAGTCTAAATTATCTTCACTTGGATGTATGTTAGCGAGAAATATACCAAGGAAGGAAAGCGAATCTATGGGCCACAACGGGCCTTGACTTTGTCCGCTAAAGTATTTATAATTCGTCAACTTTTGAGCTCTATTTTTGTTCTACACATCATGATGCTATTACGTAAATTGTACGCAATACGACAAGGGGCGTGATTTTGCTACTCGTAAAAGATATGTTATATCCATCTACTTAAATACGTAGATATGTTGTTATGCCAAAAACGACTTTGGATGGTAGCATAGAGAATATTAATATCTAATTGCCATGTAATTGACAATCTGTATTATAAAATATCATTTCGTAAAAGTCATACGTTTGAGGTTATTTTTATCTGAGCGAACCTTCATTTTACAAACAATTTTGCAGACTTAATTGGAACTGAATAAATTGTTTTATGTAAATGCTGGATAATTATGGAGATAATACGAGTATTTCGTAAAAGTAATTTAATTGGTTTTTTAATAAATCTGTAAATGCGTTTCGTTTGCAAATTTATCCTTCAGCGTATTTTTCATATACTCAGTTAAATATAATTATAACTGTTTTATAACATTTTAAACGCCACATTCGTAACGCGTATTGCGAACATAGTGTTGCAATTGTGTCAATCTGTTTTCTGGAGCTTCCAATCCAAACAAGCAATGACAATACTGGTAAATTGAGCTATGAATAAGTATCGCAACATAATAGCGATATTGCGCAGTAGAAAAAATATTGGAATGAGACTATAACGAACGGGAAGTAATCCAATTTAACAAAACCCGCAACGCCTCCGCGCCTCTCGCTCTCTTCATCACATAAATAGGCCGCCCACAATTTCTGAGAAATTTTTGGATACTTTCAAACAAAAAGACTTATAGTTTCGTTGCTTAAAGATTATATTTATAAAAAATACAATCAACTATTACAAGATATTTCAGTCAAACTCACATGATTGCTTAAATATAAAATACAATCGAAATTTACTTAAAAATACCCAATAACATTAACAATATTTTACTTCACCAATATTTGCACAGATGGGTAATTATAGCTAACGAGTTAATATTTCGATTTAAATTTCTAAAGCACACAATAGAATCTTATTAAGTTTTACTATTACAACAATTAAAAAAGTCAGATCACTTAAAAACGCGTAGTGTTGCAAATTAGAAATTTATCCAAGTATTTAATTTCATCGCAATTAAAGAAAGTGTCCGTGTGAAAATCAAAAGCACGGTAATATTGCCCTACCGTTGATACAGGTTGCTTACACAGCTTATCTGTCGATCGGGACTGCGTTATCACAGAACATCGCAGCCGGCTGTATCAACCGTCGTGGATGTCACTTTAAACTTACTATATTATATGCCGCTACGAGACCTTTCTAAGAAGACCAAAAAAGCTATATGGATACAAATTCATTACACCTACATAATAACATTCAGTGAAGTCCCAACATTATGGGTACGTGATTTATCGTGTGTATGATGTATTTTAATAATTGAAAGAGTAGGCTCTCTCTCTCTCCATATACACACCTATTTACATAAATTTGAATGTGTAAGTATACATAGTTGGTATACATTTATGTAATAGGTAAATAAATGAATGTGTACTTTCATTTGCAAAAATAAAACAAATACTAACGGTCACTTATTTCGGTTAGTTGACGGACAATATACAGAAAGACTGAAAAGTAACACGTACCTAATCTTAATTCAAGGGAATTGCCGTATCAAAATTGCACGTCAGACATTAACTTAACATAGAAATACCTTCCATTGTTTCAAAAGGCTCACCTTATCGCGAAACTAACTGGCTCCGTTTTGAAGGCGGGCGCGTTAAAATTTTGCGCAGAAATGCACCCAATTTGTCGAATGGGACAGGGCCCACAATTTGTGTAGATAGCCCTTATCTGTATCGCCCATCGTCCCCGTATGGTACGGACTACAAAATAGCTACCTTAGCAATATTGTATGTATGTTATGACATGTTTAGGTATACAATAAGTCATGCAAATGCTACTGTGTACAATTTTCATTACAAAATATGAAATAAATTTCAAAATCAGCAGTCATAGTCTGATCGCTTAC
Source organism: Passova gellias (assembly GCA_018249975.1). Lineage (NCBI taxonomy): Eukaryota > Metazoa > Arthropoda > Insecta > Lepidoptera > Hesperiidae > Passova > Passova gellias. The sequence continues at coordinate 2,745 of DWUN01003475.1, forward strand.
TTTTCAGCTTTCCGCACAAGAGGGGTTTCAAAATGGCTTCTGAAAAATCTCACACCGCAACGTTTAATACATTTTATTCAGAAAAAATGTTTTTAGTTCGTAAATGACGCAACCAATACAAAACATGACTCTTACGTAATGCCAGCTAGAACGATAACTAATAAATAAGATACTGTAAAATAGTTTTCCCTACATAACATTAATGTTGATATACGTAAACATGAGATCGTAATGAAATATCCACTGCCAAAATTCCTAGTGTTTCAATAATAAAATACTACTGTAGCATCGACTACAGTCCACGATGCATGACACAAACCACGCCCTGTCGACGGGCGTATGAGCGCAGCTAGTTTTGATACGTAACACGTCTGTTCTTACAGTCTGCAACTTGAAAAACGGTTTTCACGTATCTACCTTGATTTCAGATTATTTTTCTATCTTCTAAATCAGAATGAACATCGAGTTTTTTACATTCACTATTACCTGGAACGGCTAGTCGATAATAGTATCGTATTAAAATAGTTCAATATGTACGTATTTGCTGGATTTACTAAATTTGCTTACACTCTTAAGAGAATAATAAATATTAAAAATATAAAAAATTAATAGAAAGAAAGAAAACGTTTATTAGGTACTTATATCAAAATATTGTCGATATTATTTATTACTTGTAAGGACTTATGCAGAAATCAAATAAATTATACGTCGATATACATATATATATGTAATCAAACATAGATAAAGAAGACAGTATGTATAAACCTAGATATTTATTGTGAAAATTATTATTACGCTATATATTTTAGCACGACAGTTATAAGTAAGCGGGCAATACAGAAAGCATATATAATGCATGTAGTATGACAGAACAATACACCCAGAGTGTAGTGTATAGCGGGGTTACACGATACAGGCGCTCCGACGACGGGCAGATGAGAGCAAATAGATTTTTAACACCTCTCATGAGACTTCTACGTAGAGCCGTGTATGGTGGTGAATGCAGCCAGCGACTTTATATTCATTGTACAATTTGCACAGCGCGAGCTGCTTTAAAGACACATTGCCTTGTTATTCAGCGCTAACGCTATAAAATATAACAAGCGATACAACAATGTAAAGAAAGATCAGAAACAGAACAAAGATATTGTATACTGAGCGTTGGGTACACGTTTGAAAAATATATATCTACCATACAGTATATCCTTCGCAAAACAATACGCTGCGCCAATATAGGTACTGATACGATACGAAATAAATATTGGCAAGTAATCCGCGGCTTCGAGCCGGGCCAAATTCGAACGGTCTTTTTGGCAATGATTGCGTACTAACCTAAACCTTTGAAATTTTAATCCAACTTGAGTTTCATATAAGAAAAAATAAGTTTTATATGCTCTCCGTGACGAGGGAGGCTTATGTGTTACCAACATCATACAAATAGCTGTAAGTTCAACGCACGCGTGACTTCTATTTGTATTGATGACGTGTATTGTAGCGTATAATACCTATTCGTTTTTGTTTTATATATCTAACATTTTTACTATACACACTCGCGTAGATATAGTTATGCAAAATGGATAAGTGTATTGGATACCTATATTATGTAATCAGCACGACCTCGTACTCCGTGCCAGAGCATTAAATTTTATAGGAAAATGAAGTCCCGTTGATGAGATAATTCTCATTCCCGATACGCGAGTATTTAAAATTTCATATTTTCACAAGGCAGCTCCGTTTATTTTCCAACCCTACCCTATTTCATATTCGACTCGCGCTCCCTAGCTATATTTTGTATGAAACAGTCTCCAGACCGTACGTCTATCTGCATATTAGAAACATTATATCGAACATTTATTGAATAATACTTACTTCCTTATAAACAAATAATGTAAAGTGTTCACGTCACACTGCGTAAATATATAGGTATATCTATACACGCTATTTATTAATTATTCATACAGTAGCTCGCGTTAATTCAGATATTATTATATTAATAATTCAAGCAATGTTGCTAGCTTCAATAATACCATACATCCGATAAATAGTTTTAATAATTCTATTTTCAGAGATTATCCTCCGCGGAAACACACGACCGAATTTTTGAAGCAGTATAGCGTTCTCATATTCCATTGAAGTCTGTATAAATACGTATTGTTATTGGTGTACTATATCAGTAATGATCTCAAAGGATCAGCTTGTAAGAACAGTTGGATGTAGGTTTATACGGCAATGGCATATTGGCAAAGTGGGAGAGTGCGCAAAATGACGTTTCATAAGTAGGGTAGGGTCGGAAGGGATCCCGTACAAGTGTGGTTGCATAACTTTATTTTGAGATTAACATAATTAGAGTGGCCATTTGTTTTTGTTGTAGCCTTAGGGTGGGATGAAGAGAGCCAACGACAGACGACGAGTAATTACTTTATGCCTCGAAAACACGTGCTAATTCACCCGCAGTTAGTCGAGAAACAGTAATTAGCAGTGAAACGTGAAACATTTCTTTAATGATCGTATTATTACAGACAGAAATCCTTTAGATCTTAAGTATTTTCAAAGTCGAAATCTCCTATACAAAATTGTATGTAGACATGTAGGTATATTGTATATGTAGGACCTCTTTACTTAGGAAAGACTTATCTACGCAACGTTTTAAAGGTCAGCGGAGGATATCTGAAGGGCTCACAATGACGTTCATTCGCACTAACTTACATGTACCTATATGTGTGTGTAACACTGTAAGCACTTACAGTGCGGATAACTGAATATCTATATACATTTGTGTTTGTGAAGTCTTTATTTTCGCAAATTAATGGCGTTCGTAAGCAATGAAGTTGCTGTAATATTCGAGAGGAAAAGTAACATTTCGATACATTTCGCTTACGTGGGCGTCCTTTGATAGATCAAAAGGTCACATGAAATAAATATTGTTTGCAGTCCCTTCTTAAGAGTAAAACGTTGGGATCAAGTCCAGAGTCGAGAGTCTTCGTCCGCAGAGATAGGTTGGGAGGAAAGGATATTTTACGAGGCACTTTTTAGTTCTTCCCAATTTTCCTCATAACTAGGACACGGGGTTTTTGCTTTAGACGGGGTTTCGTCGTTTCATTAAGTAGGGACTGGCCTATTTTATTCTACGGGAATACTTATAAAAGAAGACAACGCAGATGTAAAGACTGTTTTGATTTTGTAACTTTATACCCAGTGCACTTTAAACATGATATATCTATTCCGAAACTAAAAAGATATGTTTATAGCGCTAACAGATTCAAGTTTTTAAAAATATATTAGGCATCTACGCATATTTTTGAAAATATTTAAAAAATATACATTTTTAACCTATTACCTTTACATATATGTGTAGTTGAGTTATCAATTGTTTTATGGCTATCTGAATAATTATGTAAACACTGAAGATAAAAAGAACATGGGAGTGTCTTCTGTAGAAAATCAACTAAATCCTAACAATTTATTGTAAAAAGATGGCACGTGGTTAGAATTTCAATGTAGGTATATATAAGATACCAGGGATATTACCTAGTTGTCATAAACAAAGGAATATATACGTAGGTATACACAGATGTATAGATTCTCATTTGTTTTAAAACAAGTTTAACGGTAGTAGATAACGTTAAATACAACGACCAAATTAATTTACATAATCCCAAAAAATTAAAAAACACAAACGTATTCCCGCTCTGAAATATCTGAACGAGGGGCATCAGGTGCCAGCAACTGATCCTTAGGAATGATATTATCTTCAACATATTTTCCAAGCTGGGGTCGTACGCGGAACTGTTACTGGCTCCCTACTCTGAATAAATTACACCTACATAGATTTTTTCCTGTAAGTAACTTAGATACCTACTTACCGTAAAGAACAGTTTTCCTACCGTAATTGTGCCCCCTTCGAATTTGTCTAACGATGTACAGTTGCACTTATTTATACAGACTTTTCACTTCCCATCGAAACACACGTAGATATAGCGCATCAATGGCATTTAAAAGTCAAGACATTTAAATGTTAAAGTGAATTTTGTAGATACCACCATTGTTTTTCGTTATTCGTGTAAGCCCCTGCTACAATAAATTTCGTATTTCATGTGTACACCTACGTGTACTGATTTTAGATATTGTATTTATACTTTGTGACTTCTATAGAGATTGTAATAGATGTCGGTTGTGGTTTTTACTATGTAAAATGTTGTGTATATGTTGATGAAATTAATAATATACGAATATTAAATCAAAATAAGAAAACTCTCAGACAAAATCGCATTAATGTCCACAAGCGACCTAGAGGGTGTAAGTTCGGGCGTTGTTTGTGAACCTTTCGTTGAGAAAAAATTGTAAATGTCTCTGTGAAGTAGGGTGACATTTAGAATTTTGTTTTCAATTCCTCTACGACCTTTATTTTGTATTTCGCAACATAGCTTTCTTGAATATTCTTTGGTCGCTAGTCAGTTCACTTTAATGAAGACTGCACATCCTGCATTGCGAAAGTCTAGACTACAGATACACTCTTCGCCTTCGCTAACCTATACATTCACATGATATTATTGTAGTCTATCGTTACCATACGTAGGTACTAATACAACACAGTCGAATAGAGCGACGACGCTCATGAGTGAAAAAAACTTTATCAAACCCCCGAAGGCGAGCGGCCATGTATTTCCCAAACACTTTGTTTGTTTTACGACCTGCTATCTGTACGAGATACAGTTGAATGTGTTATGTGATATGTTTGAATGGACACGACCAAATATTATGGACCGTTTGACAGGATTCAGTAGGTACAGCATGCGACCGAAGGGTTTGACCTCTATATAAACGTACACTCTTTCTGTGTAAAAAAATTCAAAGCAAATTATTCTCAATTGGGTGCCGTTTAATAAACAAATAATATTTATTAAAAATACAAATAATGCTTTTTTTATAACATTAATTTAGCGTGTCTAAATGATAGTATTAATTAACTTTATATAAATATTATAAAATGAAATAAATACGTTGTAGAATTTTGCATTGCTTATTTTTTGTTGTACATTTTATATAAAAATATAGAAAATATAAATAAATGAAGGACTTCAGATCTCGTGTTCAATTTAAAACCAGACTTTAGGTAATCTTTAATTTTTTGTGTATATTTCAATACTTATTCTGAACAATTATAAATAATTTTGTCATAGTGTATCCATATTGTATTTTAGAATTATAATGACGTTCTTAAAAAGATATATGTATTATTTTACACATAGTGTAATTATTTCTGTTTAATAACCAGATCTTGGAAGAAAGAATAGAAAATATGAAATTGAAACGCACCAATTACACGAAATTAAAGGTACCTGCTTACTTACATTAGAAAAATTTTTCGACTAATCCATACGAAAGGGCCATCGCATTCATAGTTAGCGTCGCGGTGATTTCTATAATTTTCTGTCCGTATTTTGTGGATGGTCGTTACAATTAGAATAAGGGCTACTACGCCTTATTAGTCCTTTTTAATAGTTTAATAGTTAAGAGGTAGGTAAATAATTACTATTACTACTACTACTACTAATCAGCCCGTATTTCCCCAATGCTGGTTATAGGTCTCTTATTTGTCGCTCCACTGTTTTTAATATTATGCTATGGATGAGCATTCCGGTCCCACTACTTTGATCAAGTTTTGTTTTGGCTAAAACCTCAATTTATAATTATCATTAGATAAGTAATATGGTGTACCTATTTGTTTCTTAGGCATATATTTATTAATACAAAATAACCTCACAAAACTTCCAGTGAAAATATATGAAAAGAAGAATATATCTTCGACAGAAATTTGACGAGAGATCTGAAGTGTAAATCTTTCGCAAATGGGTATGGAAAAGACGCCCTAAGGAACGGATTTTAAGGCTTTACGAAAGAATTTGGCACACGTCAACTTCCAGTTCAATAACATATATTCGAGAATGCTGGCGGAAAACATTCCTTTATATTTTTCTAACAAGCATTACGTCACGCTGAAATTTCGTACAAGTAAAAATCTATACGGGCAGATATTCCACTATATCAGAAAAAATATTTGTATGTAAAGTAGGTAAGGAATATCGCTTAATCGCGGAGGCGGTTGTGAGAGCTATATTAATCGGGACCTACGACGGAATTCAGCACACGTCACGTCCATACTGATTGAGTATATTACAAAAATGCAGATAAAACAACATAATGGTTACAAATAGCCACTTCTCACTACATTTGTCGTAGATAGGCTGTAGAATACATTTTGACATGCGAAGTTTTTATCGTACGAGTATATAAAATTTATGAAGATAAATATAAAAACGATGGTAATAATGATTTACAATAAGCTGTTTCATTACTTTACCTTTGAATGAATTGTTTTATTATTGTGTAATTTCATTGCTAAAACTCAGGCTTCTCTCAAGCTTTTGCATAACGCGCAGAGGAAGTTTTTCCTTAAACTTATATCCACCTGATGTTAAAAGTTTTTTCGTTTACTGTGTGTATATAAAAAGTATCCCTGGAACCGAAGGAGCTCGTCCAAACTGGATGTAATTTTAAAGATGGCTGCCGCTCTCGATCTACTCCCACCCCGCGCGCCGCTGCCCGCACCCCGACGCAGCCTAAAATATTATGCACCCAAAATCCATTGTCTGTTGCCATGGCAACGAACCGCTCGATACTGGGCGCTCTCAGCCACACAATCAAACTTACATTCATCTCGCTTGCTCTTTCTGTATCCAGATGCTAAATCCGGATTTAGGCGATCTCTCGCCAGCAGACGGTACGATGGCCGACTGCCAGAAACGTAGGGTTAGCAAGTACATTTTGTACCGTTCGATATGGCCACGCTGTCTTGTTAGAAATACTTTAACAAACAAGAACAAGTGCGTCAACAAATACGAGGAAGTAACATTTCATATATTGGATTCCGATACGTATTGATCTCCTTTTTTGAATTATCATTTAAGTATCAGTACCTATTTATACAAGGGAGTTCCTACTGAAGCTGGAACTAATTGCATGGATTCCATTATATATTAAATATATCGAGACGTAAAAATGAAATTTATATTCATTTGCTCTTTATAATTGTTAACTAAGAACGGACTTAACGCCTCACGGCATTTTATACCAGTCAAGGCAGCACTATGAGAATAAATAAATCTTTCTTCTATTAACAAATATACTTTATAGTATTTAAATTAATGTTTAATAAATATAATAAAAAGTCTTTGATGTATTTAATTATATTCAAAAGTAACTAGGTATACTATATGTGATAGGTACTAACCTGATGAATGTAACAGTTTGACTGCAACCGTGTTATTGTTGATATGGTGTTATTCGATCTCCACGTATTTCGTTTGAAGTAGATCAACTATCAATTTACCACTCACACTGCAAGGATTACTGTAACACTATTTAATTCCTAGGTACGGATCCACGCGTGTAAAATGTAATACAGCATTCTATATTTCCTTTAATACTACATTACACCCTCAAAAGCTGCCGTTCGAATGGTTCTTAGATTGTCACAATTGTTGGCCTAAATTAGAAAGTCGCATTTCCAACCCTCCCATTGGTCGATTGTGCTAAATATATTTTTACCTACGAACTTTCTCTTTTTTGTTACAATTCATATCTTCCTGGTTCACCTCCAACGCTGAAGGGATTGAACTTTCTCTTTTGAAACAATACCCCTTTGTATAATTTTGAAGTAAAAATACGAACACAATTAGTTCGGGTGTTCATAATGATTTTGAAGGATTTACATTTACCTATATATTGGGTGTATTATGTTGATTTTAAATATAAAAACAATTAAGAACTGAAAACGTACGTGCGTACGTAAAAGCGTACATTAATATAGCGACAGTCTGTAGAAAAGCGTTCATAAGTATACGATATTTACAACTTTTCTGACTATTTATACATGGAAGGAATTTCATAATACATATAGGTATGGTCGGGAGCGTGTTTTTATCGAAGTCATAAAAAAAATAGGTATACGCCGTAGGAAATATTTTTATCACAATTGCTCATAATTTATTTTATTCTCGTAGATTAATAATAGATTGTATTTATTAAATTTAGATACCTAATATACAAGCTCGACCTCGAGCCCTGTACACTCCTCTCATAGAAAGTTTGTATCGCTTAAAAGAAGTTCAGGCATATTCTGGTAGATGGCGTTATTATTGATACAAAATAAAGGTCTAAGAAATGAGAATAAATATTTTTATCGTATTTGTATTGCCTGTTACTGTTGTCAACCACACTTATCAGCTGCGATTTTCAATGATTACAATTTAATAGTGTAATTGTCGTAGTAAAATCTACCTTTACGAATATACTTACATTTAATGGTATGAAAAGGTAACCTTTGAGGAGTATCTATTACGCTGTACCTACAATTTTTATATGTATTAAAATTACGTCACTTATTTTTATTATAATAGAATAGTTTAGCAAGGACCTTTTAACATTGAATATTTTTACAACTTACAATGAAAATAACATTGCAAATAATACTTTCATAATTTACAACATTTAGGATTCATATACCAATTGTTTCTGCATTTTTTTATGATCTTGCGTTGATGAAAGTTAACTGTAACATTTTTATTATTAAATTATTAAAAATGACACATATTCTAAGGTTAAAACGGATTGTAGTTTTATACTTGACGTGAAGTCAACTTCGGTAGGGAAAAGATTTATTGTACCCATTAGACATCGATACTACACATAAACAGTATTTATGTTTGTGTGTATATTCTGAAAAGCCAGTTTTACACGACGGACAGGCAATCGTAATCGTAAAAAGTTATCGCGCTGCTCAGGAAGCGATCATGGCGCCGGCTCTACGTGTATACTCTACTTCATATAACTTACTATACCTTCTAAATGAGCTCGGAAATTAGTTCTAAAGTGTAATAGACAACTATTGTTGTTTGTCATATAGAAACTACGAGTACCTATATTATATGTAGGTATATAAATACAAGTCATGAACGTCTTTATTTCAAATTTTTATTTATGTATTAATGTAATTATTTGTTTTATTTACGTAAATATATTGAACATTATGTCTCTTCTGGATTATCCGAAACAAATTACATACCGATAGCAGAATTTTATATTCATTTTTATAACAATATCTTTAACACCTGCCACAAATTCTCCACATCTACCCAGGGTTGACTGGTAGAAAATGCCACGCGGCATTAAGTTCGCC
>DWUN01003476.1:0-11979 GCA_018249975.1 Passova gellias
ATTCAAATGTTTTGTCTTTTCCAGGTATTGGCAACCAAGCAAATTATTATATATGTAAAATAAAGTAGGTACAAACATTTAAAAATCCATTATTTCTTCTTAAGTGCAGTGTTTTAAAGTCATTCTCTTAGCCAACGTAAAAACGCAGTAACTTATCTAGATGGACAATCCGGTAGGTGGCATAACTTGATCGGATCAGAGCGTCGACTGATTTGATTAGAATAAGTCAGAACGCCTGAAGGCGGTATGTCTGGATGCGACGTTACGAACTGGTTAGTGCCCAGTATCGAAACTCACCCGCATACTAATCAGAGGATCTATTTAATATGCGTTTAATAAGGTTAATACGTGTAACGCACAGTTCACGGGTATTAACTGTAGTATTGTGACCAATTCAAATATTCACAAAGCTTACAAATTTATTTGCGCACATACAGACATATGTACCGACATGTTATTTTGTTTATATAGATTCCTTACACTAATTCTTTGTCATTATAAGAGTTTTTATGTGTGCTGCATATCTCAGCCCAATAAAAATCCCCCGGTCATGTTTGTTGGTTTAAGTTGAATACGTCTTTTACATATTAAACACTAATTTATTTTCTGATATTTTATTTAAAATAATCTCTCAAACGATATTTAGACTTTTATGTGGAAGATGAAGTATGACGTACGCTACCTCTCCTGGTCTCTGGTCTCGAAGAATTGTGGCATAATCATTGCCATAAACGAAATTTATGGCACTAGTAATATTATCATAAATATCTTGTCGTTCGAGTCTATTGTTATGGATATCTCGATTGTTTATATATTTCATTAATAAAGTTTTATATTTCGAGTTGTATATTTCATAAGAATTGTTGTTGAAATTGTTGTCAAAATTAATCTTTAGATAATTATAACTGATTTGGTATTACGTAAACATATATGTACAGGAAGGAAAATTAATATCGATCAAAAATAACTTTCACGTCATTTACCCAATGATCGTGTTTTGTTATTGTTCTAATACCAGTCCAGCGGTACCAATATATGTGCCAATCATTCTGGATTATCATAATAAAAAAAACTAAGCGACGCTCGCAACAAATAAAAATAAATAATGTAATAAAGATAAGCCCCAAAATGGGCCTTAATTACTGACAAATTGGTCACTTCGGGAAAAAATATGGTATGGACTTAGAAGCATTAAAGTTTTATCTTTATGCGATCCTGGTTGGGCATCCTTTTCAGACTTGTCCAATAAGGACATGCGTTAGCATGCATTTACATGTTCCGCACACAAACACAGTATCTTTTGAATATTTTCAATGTTTGTATTATTTGCTTCGTAAAATTAAACTGTGTGCTGATTACGTTAAATTCAACGGTTCAAACAATGCAAAGTACTTACTTCACACACTGAATATAAATTTAGGTTTGGTCATTACAGGTTGTAGCTGTTTTTTTTAACTATTTTACTTTATTACTACTGATTTTACGGATACCAACTGAAAATGGAAAATTTTAGTTTAGAGTTTTAACTTCACGCACCATAGAGAATATTATGGAGAACACTAAGGTCTGCAGGTTCCCTCGCGCAATTTTTCTTCAGCCTATGGACATATATATATATATGTCAATAGTGAATATATATATATATTTTTTAATTTATAAAAGTCACGTTATTTCGTAAAATCGGAATGGGAGACTTAATTCAAAAGATTCAGGCAATTAGTTCATTTGTAGATGTTAGTTATAAGATAAGAATGTTGGTTGGTGTGTTAGTACCTATTCATTGGTAACAGGACAACTGGAATAGGAATGTTAGTCACATTATCCCAATTAGTACGGTAGGACTTAGTGACTCTAAGGCAGTATTAATATCCCTTTATTAATCGGCGCCATTGGTTAAATGAACCACTTAACATTCGGAAGTTCTGATTAAATATTATCAAAAAATGTTTCTTAAACTTTCACAAGAGTATATATACAGAGGTCAGTGACCGATGAAAACTCCGGAAAAGAGGTGGTCGGATAGGTATTATCGATTAGACTGTTTTAGGGTAGATCGAAACTACCTTGTTTAAATTAAAAATAAAAAAAATAAATTTAGACCGTTTAATGTATAAATAGCTAAACATTATTTCGATAAACTTTAAATCAACAGAGATACCAGTTACTATACTCGTTGCACAGTTATTTAATTATGTATTTGAATTATAAAATATTTTTATATTTCGTTTCCAGCGTTAATTTAATAAAGAACCAAATTAAGTGTTTATGTAATAAAAAGCAAAGAGCGAACAGCAATTTCTTCTACCCAGTATACCTAATAATGATAATCCTTATTTTCAAAATCATTTAAAATATTCAGACCTGCGACAGGCGCAGTGGCGAGCCTAGCCAGACAGCGTGAATTACAATATTTTAATTTAATTACTAACATTAAACCTTTAGCAAGAGATCGAATTATTTGCATATAAAATTATTACTATGCCTTCAGACCTATTTGTGATTGAACAAACTGAATAAAATATGAAAATTCAGCAGATACCGAATCCAAATTTACATTCAGTACAAAAGTAAGGGAGAAAGTTTTTATACATTTATCTATATATATATATATAAAATTGAGCTGTCTTTCTGTGATTTCAAAATAATTGCATTTATTTAAATCCATACTGTTCTCTTTACGTTACGAGTAAGCAAACAACTGTTTTGTCCGGGTTTGTCCAGGGGTAATCTTTTAATTTAAAACGATTTTGATGGGGCTTTTACTAGAAGGCGATGGTATATAGGGGTACACATAGGGTACTTATTATCCCGTTCATGTTTAGGGTCCTAAACTTTTATTAGACATCCTTGAAAATTTTATTTCATGAATGAATGAATTCCACGCTGATGAAACCGCGAGGCGCAGTTCGCCTAATATAAACTGTTATTGATGAATAACCGCTGTCATCGCCAGCAGTTTACGAGGACCTGATATATAACTTAATTGACATGACAAAATAACTGTTTTAAAACCATAGGGACACTAAAACATCCATTTGGTTTTGGGGTTATGCTAATAAAGTAGTTTACGCTGATATTAAGATTTTAAAACTGGACAAACAATATCCAAGTATGTTAAGCGTAGGAAGGAAACAAGCAGTTAATTTTTTTTATTGTGGCAACAAACTATTTAACGGGTTCCATATTTAGTAAAGATATAGAGAGAAATCAATTCGGTATGTCCTTATGACAAATACTCTTCAAACGAATCGAGATTTTTTGTGCCAAGTACACTTGTTGGTAAGTAATTAGATAGCAATTCGAAACGTTAATCCCATAGCGACTGAATGCAAATAGAAACTCCACACGAACCTCGCCCGTGACCCGGCCACGGCGCACTCATATATTTACTTTATCTTGTTCAATACACTTAAATACAAATTAATACAAGCGAAGGACCGGACCTTAATGGCGGTTCGGACTGTTTATTTTACACCTCACTTGGGACACGCGAGGTTTATTTTTAATTTTTTTTTATTAGCCACAATACACCAGGCTTTTAGCGCCTTCGAAAATGGAGTCTAGAATTTTTTCTCGGAATCTAACGATAATAGATTCCGTTCCGGTTATGAACAGTATTGTTATGTGAATATAAACATATCCATTATATATCAAATACCACTAACTACATATTTATACTTTACTTCAATCTAACTGGCCAGTCTCAACTACGAGTAATTCAATTAAAAAATTTAGTAACAGTCTAGTGATTTAGGTTTCTGTTTGCTATTCCGGAAGTATGAGATTGCAACAGTGGCACATATCTCTGATTCAAAGACATTAAAAAAAATTTCACATTCTTCAACGCTGAAGAAAATCATAGTGATTTAGTCATTGTATTATATTTTATTATAAAAATACACTATGCATCTGTACATAAATATAGTATCGGCTGTATGTTTTTAGTAGGTATTCGTATTCTAAATCGTATTCCTAATGTAAAACTGGAGTTCGTCTTTTATTTATTTAATTCATTGGAAAATGGAATTGAATGAGATAAAATTTACCTTTTTAGCTGAAGTACCTGCTTGCGTAAGGGATTATACCCAGCGCTCGGGTTTCGTAGTTATTAAAAGTGTCTACTGATTATCGATACGGTATTGACATTAATATTCCAAAAATATTATCGAAACACCTCAGTGGTCGATAAGAATGTCAGGCCACACGCAGCAGGTCATTAGACACCTCCCCAAGGAAAATAAATTAAACTAAACGAGTATCTCCACCAACAATCTTATTTCGAAATAACAACCTTAATTTCTGAAGACATACTCTCTAAATTTAACTTACATTGCATGTTTTCTTACAGCCTATAACATCACTGTCAATAAAAAAACCGCAATGGAAGTATCCTTAAACGTTTTAAACGTAATACATAATCCGAATAAGTAAATCCGGATCAATTAAATGCTATAGGATACAAGTACTATAAGTCAGTTTGAAAGCGAAATCCAAGAAGTAATGACTTCAACCTCTAGTTTATGGTGGAAAAGAGACGGAAAATAAAGTTTATGATACTATCTCACTTTCTTCATCGCGGCTAAAGCTGTGTATTTTGATTCAATAAGTCCAGGTCCATGTCTTTTTGTACAAAATAATTTCTCTATATTGTTTTTTTTTCAAAATGAACGGTTTCCGATCACCAACATGGATTAAATCTGAAACAAAGCGACATGTTAATTATAATTGTGAGATCATACAAGCAAACGTTCGTGAGTCTGTTAATTCGAATTACACATGCGTCACTCACATATTACGCATGAAATGTTTAAATACTAATTAGTAATGTATGTCCAAAAGTGCTTTAATTGTCTTTTTTTAAATTAATCGTTATTAAGTTACCGCAGCTGTATGCTTTCGATTACACTTTTTATCCCGCTCACACTTAATCCATCACATAAGCAGGTCTCTGCCGTTCAATAATTCGTATGAAGTCTGAAATAATTTTGTGAGATCTTTTACTATTTAAGTTATACATATTATTGTCTCTTTCTCTTTTGGTACAAACCAAATATAAAAGAATGTTTCCATAGAAATTCCCCAAAAATACTTAATCTTCCCAACAATGATACAATTAAAGATAAAATTGTTACATAATAGCATTCAAAATTACGATCTTAACAAACTTAATTTCCTTAATTTGAACGAACTATGTACGTAACGCTATCTTTGCATTCTAACATTCTACGATACACGTCGTAAATGGAATTTTTATTTGAAACCACCTACCACCTACTACTGTTTCGAATACCAAGAATATTCATTCATTATTCAAGCGGCCGGAGAACAATTAAAAATCTATTCAATATGCGCGATACGTTACTAGGCCATCCGCTCACCTGACAGTTTCGTAAGTACCAATAAAATGCGTTTGTTATAGCCATTCCTTATAGCAATTCCGATGCCAGTCAGAACGAAGGAAAAATAAAAAGCGGTCCACTTGGTAATCGGTGTGGTGTACTAAAATGAAGCGTTTTATTGTTAACATGCCACTTAATTAGATCTTCCAGGACGTGGATGGAAAATCTACGTCGATCATAAAAGCGTTTGTTCAGGTGCAACGATCTAATAAAGGTTGCAATTCGAATCCCTAAATACATAATAAAATTGAAACTACAGTTTTTATTGGTGCAAAGTCATTTCATTATGTTTGTTACTTCTGATTAATAAGCACTTAAATGTATCAAATAATGTTACTAGCTAACTCGGAAATAGAAGTTCTTAGTAAATTTTGCAGCAAGATTCGCTCCTGAACTCCATAACGTACCTACTCAAGACTCTGATAACGTAACGAATGTTACTTAGTGATAACTCGTAGCAACCGCTTAACTCCCTCTCTAAACTACAGAAACGGTAACAATTATTTATTTTACTTTAATAGTCTTTAATCTAAGGGCATATTGTTTTCGAATAAAAACAATCAAATTATGAGTTCTTCCTTCAGTAAGGCATACATTTTAATTTTATACTTCAGAGCTTTATGCGACAGGCCCATTAGAATAGGTTCATATTAAGGTTATAGAGGACAAAATAAGGCCTAATCGTTGTCTGTGCAATTTGTCTAAGAAATATTAGACTGCCTTTCTATTTTGAATGTCGTGTATCAGTAAAAAATTCACGTTTATCATGTGCCTAAGGATACTTACGGGTGGAAGTTGAGCCTTATATTGTCAAATTAAGACAGGCTTTCGTGCTTTCACATTTTCACAAATTAGTAATTCTATTTTACGAAGAAGATAAACCTTGAAAGATAGCTGACGATACCTCCTTCAGTTAGCCAAAAAATACACCCCCTTCATTAGGTGCATAGCGGAAAAAATTGGCATATGATTACCGCTTACCCCTACCACTGGAACATTTTAATATTTACTAGACTAACGTCTTCCTTTATAATAAATAACTTAATAAATTCAAAACAATTTATTAAATGTGAGTCTATAATAGATATTTTTGCAATAAGTTCTATTATGAAGATGAATCTTATATTAATTATTACTGAATAAAATAACATGCCAGACCGTTAGGTATTTGTTAAAATCATTTTATATTGTAAAAAGACCACAACAACTAAAGTGATAAATATATAACTTTTATCAATTATGGTTTGATGACACCACTTGTAAAAATATTGTATATTATTTCCTCCTGAATATGGAAGTGACACAATTTGACTTACACTTAGGCGAAGAACCATTTCCGTTACACTTATCGTTATAATTTTGAGTTTGCTTCGTGTTACGGAACAAGGAACTTTAGTTGTCAAATACGGAAACGATTTGTAGATAGGCGCATGCGACACATAACAATCGTGATGCGATTGCAATTCTGCGTGACATTAACACTACCGAATTACTAAAGAATATTCATGCTAATTTCTACTCTCTAAAATTGACTAAGTCTGTACTTAAGAATGCTTGGTCCACGTCAACATCTTTGCAGAACTAGATACTGATTGTTATCACTGTATAAAAGTCATCAAACTTGGTTAAAAATTATATATTCCTACAAACATTCGGTAATATTGGAAATTAAAATTCATTATAAATTAATAAATCTCGAACGTAACTCGTAAGCGTATACCGCATATTTGTCTCATCAGAGCGGTAGTAGGAGTTCCATCGTACTGTACTACCCAGTTAATTTACGACAGTTCGCGCTCACACGCAACTATAAATCAAGATGAATTACAACAATGATCCGATCTGGCATCGACGTTTAATCTCGCATTCATTACTTTGTACGAAGTCGCGCCGTCGCCTTCTACCGGCGAAAATTTACTTAACGACAAATAGGTATTGTTTACGTTATTTACTAGAGTAAGTGGAGCTCAATCGGGATCTTGCTCGCTCTCGAGGGAGCTTGTGCAATTGGTGTCAACCATCGATGAGGAGGCCGCCAACTAGCCCCGAGCGCTCCGGGACAGCGGAGACATTACAGGCCTATCACCACCACCACCACCACCAACATGCCTTCAATGGCGGAATGCAATCACTGTGTGTTGCCATGAGTCCATCACGGGTAGAGAGGAAGACCTCGAGGACTGAAGAAAGGATGAGGTAGTAATCAGGATCTGAAAACCGGCAATGATAGAAAAAAATGCCCCAATGTCCTAGTGACAACAATTATGAGAGCTTTTAATGACCTTCGTATTTGACAGACGAAATCATTTAATAAATTGCAATGACATGAGTACATTATAGATCTGTTACTTCTGACCGTGGCATCATGTTTGGATATAACTTCGTTTGACTTCTCAATTACCTTTAACTAGAAGTACGGGAGTTTTGATAAAAATATTTATAGCGGGTGTGCCGATATAGCCACTCCAATTTATCCTACACATCTACGATTGTTTTTAAACAGAACGTTGATTGTAATTGAGATAGCGCACAGATGTTCATAGCTGAAAGAAGCACTCAACATATAGTGACCAGTTAGCTGATACAACAAAGTAAAAAACAAATTACGTCTAGATATGTTTTTGCTTATACCATGATGTTATATCTTAATTATAATTCATTTCAAACCGATTTATCTGGCAATAGGATACAAGTATTGCCAGAGCAAAGCGAGTTTATTTAAATCAATAACATTTAATAAATGGCATTATTGTAACAACAATAAACAGAACCAGCTCCTAAACAATAACTATTAACATTTGAATTTATCAATGTCTGCTCGAAACTGTATCTAGTAAAACAGAACTAGCTAATGACTTCGACTATCTGCGTGATAACTAGTGGCGAGTTAATAGTGGATTCGATTCCGGATTCGATTCTCGATAATAGCAATTATTTCCGACTATAATGTTATATCATGTAATATTAGTCTTGTATACATTTTACAAATTTCATAGGGTGAATCGAACTATATATTCTGACTTTGTCGAATAGTCTTCGTGACATATAAGAGGTTATGTTATACATAATATATTAGTATGCGATAAATAGTTTATTATTTTCGTTTTAACATAAAACAGCCTAATCTCAGCAAAATCTTTCATGTTTCATATACATACATATATAATTAGAGAGTATTTCTCATAGCGCCCCAGTTTGTGCCACGGCGAAATGACGGCTCATTAATTATTCACAAGTGTCGTTAACCGACCGATTTGAATAGGCCAATGCTATAAACAACGGCGCTGATATTCCGAGAACAATACAATTGGGCACTACTAATGAGTCAAGATGTGACGCAACCTACCTGTCACTGATCTAAATACGTTTTCCTAGTAGAACGTATCACTTTAATGTTCTATCCCAGTATGATTGGTGTGAGTCGGACAGGACTTTTTATCCACATATCCCTTATAACCAGTAGTAAGGAAAGTATACACTGATATTGCAATTGCAGTTTTAATAACATTTTTTGATAATAAACTCTCTTTCAGATTTCTTATAATAAATGTTTTCTTTTACTATTTGATTTTTATGTGTTCTAGTTCCATTATAATATGCTAGGCAAGACCGAGGTTGGATAGCAGAATTTTCACGTAGGCTTTTCTGTATGGGTGTGTGATTACAAAGGGAACGTTAATAGTCTGTTGGTTATAATATATAGGCATAATAGATAATTTTTGACACGTGGCTTGGCATCTGACAGCCCGCAGTGGAACAGGAAGGTGGAGTACGTACATCCGAACGTTACGTAGTTACGGGAAGAGACATGAATATGTATACAATATTTATTCATAACTAGTAAGGTAGATGTTTAAAGTTTTGTGATGATATTTTTTGTTGTAGGTATAAAAAAACAATTCTGACGCTAATAAATTACCCATCTGAAGGATTTAGTACGCAGAATGCAATTACATCAAAAACTGAATTTCACATTTCCTTTTCGAATTTTCCAGCTGTTAGAATCTTACAGCTTGATAATAAAATTTAAAAATTATCGTTGTATACATTCCGAACTCAGCTTATCTAAATTCTAACCGTTGGTTCAATTCGTTTTGAAACGGCAATTGAATCGCTCTGAATACCAGCACATATTTTATTGGAATTGGTACTTAATTATTGTCGCTTACACGGAAAGAGGTGCTTTTGACCTACATTTCGATCTTAAGTCGAATTACGTGGTTTGCACATGCACGAATTTCGCATGCAAATATTTCAAAGCATCAGTTCCATTGCTGCACATCTTTCTTAGAACACAACGTGAATTTTTAGCAACAAGTAATGTATTTGGCTTAAGCGACAATCGCGTTTTCAAGTCACGTAATTTCTCCGTTAGTTTGTATTTGTTTCCTTAATTTAAGATATTGTTGACAAGTTCGTAAACAGAGTTTAGTAATTCATTATTAAGAAAGAGTTAGCTTCTATGTGAATTTCTGCATTATGTGGTAATGACAAAGAATTGTTGATAGCACTTATTGCCCAATATTCTATAAATATTAATGCCACTTTGTAAGCTATTTGGTATTATATCATTTTTTTTATTAATTTCCACATTACCTACAATCAATCTACCAACAGCCTTCTTTAGTTTTACTTTTCTTGACAAATTTGTAGTTTATTTGCATTTCATCGATGATTTTATAATGTCATATATGTATGTAAATGTATCGTTTCCAACAGATCTATTAGCCTCAGTTACATTGTTGCATGCGACATCGAGCTCAAAGCGAGCGGACCGTGCAACTAGCGCTTCCCAACCTCACGCCACAAGAGAACATTTTTGACAGTAGAGATAGCCTAATTAAGTTGTCTGAAAGTGCGGCCAGCCCGCGAATTCTTAACGGGTTACGTCATCCACAGTACCTACGTGTTTTACCGCTAACAAACAAACATTAATATGGGAAGCTCGCTCCTGCCAATGCGCCAGCCAACGCTGCCCCCACGAAGATGGCTATTGTCTCTCCAAAACGTGACTCCAAATGTTAATTGGACGATTAAAAGCCGAATGCGGGTCATTTCGACCATTACCAGCGGAGCCCTTTTGAATATGTATAATAAAATTAT
This sequence comes from Passova gellias, assembly GCA_018249975.1. NCBI lineage: Eukaryota > Metazoa > Arthropoda > Insecta > Lepidoptera > Hesperiidae > Passova > Passova gellias. The sequence goes on from DWUN01003476.1 coordinate 10,503, forward strand.
TAGATAAAGTGAGCACTCAATTTGTGTTAGGTTTCTAATGATGTTATGCGCTTTCTTGTCACAGATGGCGTGTGTGCTCTGAATGCGCAAGTGCAGAGCCGGATGCGCGAAATGCTATGCTATTTGTTGTATGCGTAACTGTGCAGATCGGATGGAGAATATAATATTAGCGCCCTTGGTGTGGGAGCGAAGGTTGAGCTTATTAAATCTTGATAATAACGTAACAAATAGGTTCTGATGACAGTGTGACAGGTGTGCTAATTGTGGTCGATAGTTGTATTCAATCATTGAGATAATGCGAACTGGGTGTTGCCACTGGCGATACTCGTTCGAACATTTTGTTTTATCTGATGTAACTTATATGGCAGTGCATTTATAAACAGTTAATGAAGCGTTGCTAACTAACATAGGATTAAAATTCCACAAGGCCTAGTTAATACTATTTAGTGACCACATAGTGTAACTTGCGTAGATTACTATTTTCAGTATTGTACAACTTTTTTCTATAATAAAATAAGCCGTTTCAAAGATTAGTCAAAACAAGTATACGGACAGCGAGACGGGAGGTTTAAGACATTTTGACACTTCAATTGTATTAAATTCTGCTAAGTCTGCACTTTTTCCCTATTGTTGTACATATTTTATATTTGTTATTTATAAATACTTTTAGTTGAGATACATTTAATAAACGAGTAAAGGAACGAGTCAGTTTATGATATTTTTCTGTGATTTAAGACTCTAGAAGTTAAGAATGTAGTATGTATGTAACACTTACAATTAATTAAAGTTGTAACTTATTTGTTTGTATAAATCGATTTATTCATACTTAAATTTATCTATATGTATGTGTATATTTGTGTAGACATTTAAAGTATTGTAGGAAATTATTCAAATGCGCCTATTACTGCATAGATACGCGTATCAAGCGTATATCAAATACACCCCTATCCTGTATTTCTGACTACAACTGACATATCTGAAAAAATTCAGTATTTTAGTAATATGAACATCAATTATACCTATTGTTTTATATTTCATTTTTGTACTACTATATTTTTGTATGATAATAAAAATAATATATTTGTATTGCATGAATAAGAAAGACAATGTGTTAGTTTGTTTCGATGCTACAGTAGCTATGTCTGTATGCTTATAAAGAAACGTTATACTCGTAAGTTTTAGGCCAGGTGTGACTGTACAATAGGAGCCATGGTTACGTGTAAAGTTTTAATGAACTTTTTATTACAACGCTAACCGAATAACGTAAATTTGTGCTCTTTGGATGAATTTTGTTACATCTATACTCTGGCATAATATATGTTTGATACATAATCACTACATAGTATAAAACGAAGTCGCTTTCTCTGTCATTATGTCCCCTTGTTCCCTTAAATCTTTAGAACTACGCAACGGATTTTGATGCGGTTTTTTTTAACAGATAGAGTGATTGAAGAGAAAGGTTTATATGTATAATATA
>DWUN01003477.1:0-11979 GCA_018249975.1 Passova gellias
TACTCTATTTAACTTTTATATTATAGGAGCAAAATTTTGAAAAAAAGACATATCAAGTTATTTTAAATATACTATAACATATTAAAAGTGGTTTCGCAAAGTTGTGCCACTGTCTTAGTAATTAAAAATTATAGATACCTCATAATTACGTAATTTCTATAGATGACTTAAAAATAATTAAATCAGGTAACAAAACTTAAGTATGTTCAGGATACGTATTACTTGGAATTATTCAAAGAAAGAGTGAATAGGCATTTTCTAGGCAAGTGTGCTACATCTTAGACTGCGCCTCACTTACCATCAGGTGAGCTCGTCGACTCAAACGCAAGCTTATCTTACAGAAAAAAACAAAATGTTATTAAGTGTACATACATACATTTAAATTAATAGATACCTTATTATAAAAATAACTTACTCGATGAAATCAATATTAATGGACTTAATTATATTACAGTAATTAATAATTATATATTAATAATTAGTAATTAAGAATTTCTATTCTATTAAGTATATTATGTATATAAACAATATTGTACTGTTAGATTAAAGCGGTAAGTGCAAAACCTACGGGTTGGTTATAAGTTGACTAGTTGGCATCAGTATGTTTGAATTTAGCTATGCCAAGGGACAGTGACTAGGTCGAAACGGAAACTTTACTGTAAAGGATTTTCTTATGAGAGTAATTCTTTAATCTTGTAAATATTTATTTGTGTGTGAATAAAGTACAAACCGAATGATTATGGTGTTTTTTTCTTTTCCGGTGAGTTGCATTGCATTGCAAAACTGAATCATTTATAAATAAAAATATTTTTTTGTTTTAAATACTAACACTTATTTAATCGTTGGCCAAAAGACTCATCCAATAAGTTGTGAAAAAGCAATTAGACAGCCGTCAAAACGACAACAATAAATGTCAATAACATAAATGTTATTGATATTATAGTATCGGACTTGCGTATTTTAGGTACGATACTTAATAATATAAGTTAAAACTTTGTATAAAATCTTGAATGAATATCAATTAAATCACCAGATTTTATATATTACGTCCTCACAAACTTCCTCGGGAATTACAAAGCACACAAGCATTTACAGTAGAAGTACTTTATATATTATTTAAAAATAAACCTTATGATGAACTGCGTGCTGTGTAGTGAAACTGCTAAATACAAATGCCCTAAATGTAGAAAACCATAGTGAGTAATATAAATAATATTGTTCTATAAAGAAGTCAGTAATCTTTACGTTTTTTAACATTCCCTACACATCTAATATTACTAGTTCAATTTTCTCGCATCGCCTTCCATCAACTCCTTAGTAATTGCACTCTTGGATGTGAGTCTGTGCTCACAATCTTAAAGGTTGAAGTTGAAAGTCATGCTAAGTTCTCACAACTTCAAACAAACGCTCAGGCATGCAGGTTATATCACTAAGGTATCTAACCGATTTAAACAATTTTAAATTACTGAAATATAGCAGCTGTCATTATTATTGTGATATTTTATAATGTATAATGTTTTAGTTGTTCTGTTGCCTGTTGCAAGGATCACAAGTTGACATGTTTACCACCGACACCACTTCCGGAACAAATAAAAGATGTTGAACACAAAGTAGACTATCAATTTCCCACCGGAGATACTGTCCCAGCAGAAAAATTGAACCTATTAGGTAAACAATGTTGCTATGGCAAAACAATTATTAGTATAATAATCATTTCACCTGTGTTAAAGAATAGCATAATGGCTAAATAGTGGAATAGGATGTCAAGTGCCGACTAATGAATAAATTGCTATGTATTATATGTAATTCCTATAACTCTAAGAGAACTAAATTCTCACCTGTCCATAGTATACTGCAGAAACAATATTAAAAAGTGCTATGAGTTAAACTTGTTAATGGTAAAAGATCTAAATGTTGTCAGAAATATTAACTGTGTTAAAAATTGCATAACAGATTATTTCCATAAAACTTATTTTTCATATTGCTAAACAAAATGTTATTGGCCGATAAATAAATGACTGGACATCCTTGATGACTTGAATTGTCCCATACTTTATCCTTATTTTTAAATGTGTTTTAGAACAGTCTCAAGATTTAAGAAAATGCCTGGAGAATCCCCATGTGAGAGAAATACTGCAGGTGTTGGATAAATCTCCTAATCCTGATATGCTTATCAAAGAATACATGCAAGAGCCAATATTTACAGAATTTGTAGATGCATGTTTGAATGTTGTACAAGATAAACAGAACGATGATTGACTGCGGCAGAAAGGTCATTAACTATGAACTTCTATGAAACCTGATAATAAAAGATCCAAACATGATTTAATAAAAATATTATAGTGATAAATACACATTTTTTTAATTGACCTAAAAATGGACAATGCAATGTTACCCTAATGTAAAAATAACACTGGTTACCACGAAATAATCCATTAAACTCTTGATATTTTAAAAACTATAATAAGGAAAACAACTTGCTTATCAATTTCCTTATTTTTTGTATCAAAATGTAGTTTTAATAAAATGTATTTTAAAAACATACTTTTGTGCAACATGAGATATATCTCATCCGGCTCTTTGTTTGAAGTTAAAATGTGACGTGGAGAAATATACTCCGCAATTTAGCAGCAGTTTGCAGCGACCATGATGTGTTTTAAAACAACAAATTTATTGTCATACAATTTTTATTATAAAAAAGCCAAAATTTACTTCACATTTAGAGGAGGCCGAGTTAAACCTGTTTAAAAATAGGTCCAACTTTTTGGGTGTTTTTTTCTAACAAACCAATTTTCCTGACTTTTGTCTTTGAATATACAAGGATTCACACACATGACCTTATGGACATGTAGTAATATTAAAACAAAAGTTTATATAAACGTTCAATTTATGCATTTTCATTTTGAGGTTGACTCTGGTTGTTTTTTTAGCTTATGTGATAGTACTTAATAATATTGACATTTTTCAATTTATATACAAGTATTATTTTTAATAGGCAAACTTCTCGGACACCTTAAAAGTGTGTGTGTTTTAGTGTGATGAAAAATATGATGATCATCAAGTACTAATAAAAAAATATAATAATTAACATGTTGTTTATTAAATTTGATTAGATTGGGTGGTTGACAATAATTATGTTATTATATACTACAAATAGCAGCCTTTAATAAATTCTCGAGTTCCTCAGATCTCTTCTTTTCCTCATCAAGTTTCTGCTCAAGCTGTTGTACAACTTCGTTATAATTATTGTACTTAGATATACCTTCCTCGGCAACCTGTATAGTTTCTTCGAGTTGCGAAACATCCTTATCTTCAAGCATCAGACATTCTTGAGAATCGATTTCTATTTTGCGCCGTTTGGCATTTATGTAAAGATCTAACTCGTCAGTATATTGTGAAGCTTTGTGTTTTAAACTTTTTAAAACATTTGTTTCAAATATCCATTGACTATTGCGATAATCTTCTATTGCCGATTTTTCATATATAGCATATCTATTCTCAAAATTTTTCAAGTTACTTATTTTTTCGTAAACTAAAATGTTTAGCAAGTCTACAAGATCACACGGCTCATTAAAAATACTTAAATCTTGTGACTGTATTTCTACATCAGTACATGGGTCTGGTAATAATGCAACAACTTTGCACATAACTTGTTCTGTGTTGTCAGACCAACCAATTTGCTTACAATATTTACGTACATGCTCTTTCATACTCACAGCATTTATAGGTTGAAATTCTATGATAGACCTTGGTAACTTGAGCTGATTCATTATATCTTTAACGGCGGCCACATTTTCCATGTTTTTTACACTACTGGGTATATATTCATATGATTTTGGGAATGGAAATGCACTGTCCAAGTACTCCTTAAATTCTAGTGGAAAGGAATGATAGTTAAACAAATGCTCATTTGTGATAACTTTGGTTAACATTTCGAGGGAAATATTATAACACTCGATTAGCTTATTTAAATCCCCATGAATGCTAATCATCCGGCTGTCTTTCACTGATTTTAATTTTGACCATATTTCATTGCCCAGATACCGCTGGCATATTGATTTTAAGCAGTCTATTTCTATAGGTGGGGGTTTATTAAAGTTTTTTGCTAGCCATTTTAATGCTCGTTTAGAATTCGTGTCTAATGAACTGATTATATTTGTAGCATCTATGTAATAAATTCTGTAATCAGAAATATTCTTACTATTTTTCATTTTGACTAATTGCATCTCTATGTCTGCCAGATCTTTCTGAGCAATTGAAGTTATGATTGCAACAGGAATGACTTGGTACGTATACAATTGTTTTATAATTTCATCTATAATACTACTAATTTTCTCTTCAGTAAGGTATAATAACAAAGAATTTGTGCCTTCTAGAGCTTCGGTATAATTAGCTTTCTCGTCTACATTTATCAAGCTTACAGATATACCGAAATCAATCAAATGATTCCACGACTGCTTGCCAACATGTATTAGGCACGGGTTTGATTCATGGGGCTTTTTATCACTAAAAGCATCTCTTAGCCATTTTTCTAAATGAACTTTCCTACAAAGCCATTTGTCGGTGCCCGGTGATATCAAAGTGACTTTCCAAAAGAAACATTTATCAATGGGGTAATTAATTTGTTTCGCCCGCTTCAACAGCGGTGATCGTATTATTTCCATAATATTATACGCCTCAGGAGATGGTAATAACTTTAGTTCTCCATTGAAACGATAACCTCTGTGAAGAGCATTCATACTTTGCAACGCAGCCTTTTCGACTGGTCGCCTCAATATGCATGCTTCTTCAATGGGTGTATTATCGGTTAGCCAAACAGGAGTATCTTCTAATAATTTTCTTCGCTTTAAATTAAGAGAAACCTGTCTCTTCCAAACACTGAACCACTTTGTCATTAACTTTTTACTTAAAAATAGTTCAGCTTTTATTTCCAAATGACACATTTCGTTACAAACTTCAGAAAAAATGTCCTCTGTAATGTTGTCAGCACAAAGTATAAGTTTTTTGAAAATATCGCTTTCCTCCTTCATGACCACTTTTATAGTTTCATCTTCAGTTTCTCTAACAAGTTCATTCAAAAATTCAACTGAAACTTTTTCAACTCTTGTATTAAATCTCTTTTCTTCTTCTTTTCTTTTTAACTCTGCTTGTCTCTCTTTTTCAAGTTTTTCTTTTAATTGTTGTTGTTTTTTCTCCTCTATTATTTTTAACCTCTCTTTTTCTTTAAGCCTTTCAACTTCTCTTCGTATTTCCTCTTCTTTTTGCCTTTCCTCTTCTCTCCTCTGATCATCTGCTTTCCTTTTCTCCTGTTCCCTACGCCTCTCCTCTTCTTTTCGCCTTTCTTCACGCCACCGCTCCTCTTCTTGCAATATATTTTTTTCTATTTCTTGCCGTGCTTCTTGTTCAGTTTTCTGATTATTGATTTCATGCAATTTCACGCCACTTTCGTCTTCATCAATGTTTTGATCAAAATCATAGACATCCTTAGTTTTGAGAGCATTTACCGAATTAAATATACTATTAGCTACTGTTGGCTTATTTTTACTTTGGAATATCGAATAATTTTTTGTTTCTAATTCAGTGGGCTGCAACGCACTTTTAAATATGTTTGCTGGCGAAGTTTTCGTAAAAATACCATCACCGTTTGCAACAATCTCAGGTTGAGTAGCATTATTTATTCGAAATAATGAGGGTTTTTCGTTAGTTAAAGGCTTTCCGAATGCACCAAAAATGCTTGATGGTTTCGTAACTTCTTCTTGTGATACAGTAGATTTGCCAAAAATATTTGATGCTTTGGTAAAATTTTCTTGTGATATACTAGAGTGGCCGAAAAGATTTGATGGATTTGTAGCATTATTCAGCGTATCAGCAGACTTACCGAAAATATTTTTATCAGCCTTGAATATACTCTGAATTGGTTGTACTTCATCTTTTTTTGAAAACAGATTGGAAGAATTTGAAAATATATTTTTCATTTCCATCACTCTGGCTTTGTCAGAATCATTTGCAGATGTTTTTTGACTAAACAGAAAATTTGATTTATGGAAAACATCGTTAAAAGGTTTGACCAAATTACCAGACGTTCTAAATGGATCTATAGAATCACTATTTACATTTCCAAAAATAGATTTACTACTGTGCGCTATGTTGCCCCTTAATTTAGATATATTTTGACGTTCTTTTTCTGGGCTTTCATCAGGCTTTGAAAAAGAAAACATTTTTTTAGTATCTATTTCTAACACCTTATCATATGCATTAACAGTATCTTTAGGAATAATTGGTATGGCTGGCTGAAATAAAAACACTTTATTTTTGAATATCTCATTTGCGGCTTCAACATTTAAGGGTTGTTCTAAGGTCGCAACAGTGTTTCTTTTAACTTCTTGTTTTTTATCTTTACCTACGAAGACGTTACCTCCGACCAATAATTTATGAACGTCCGCTTTCAACGCTTTGATATCTTTATTGCTATCATTTATTGTATTGTAACCAAGGTCTTCGGCTATTAGCGAGGATACTTTCAATTTACCATCACTATTAAAACTGGTATGAAGAGCACAGTTACTAAAATCATACTTTGGAAGTTTCCCGCCTGCTATTACTTCGCCTACCGTAGTTCGCCGTTTTGATTCTATGAGAGATATAGCTCTAGCGGTTGGATAAGGATCACTGTCTTCTATAAACTGATTTCTGTTCAATATAACATCAATTTCATCTGTGCTTATTCTGGCTAATCGTAACCCATAATGATTTGCAAAAGACTTCATACTTTCAATTGTTTCAAATGAAAGTGTCTTCATCAACTCTAATGCAGGATATCGTGAATTCCCTTTAGGTGCAAAACCTTTCACAATTCTCGCTAGCGCACGAGCACGTACGTCATTAAAATATCTCAGTAAAATGCATGCCTGCAAATAAGTGGCTGTATGTTTAACTAGCCGAAAAAATCTTACGTAATTATTGTTGTCTAAAGCAATGAATACTTGTATAGCAAATACGATTGGCTCAGATTTCTGTATTTCATTAGGAAGGTGTTTAATCTGAAACAAAAGTCGATATTATTTTCAATACATCACATACTATCGTTATTATACTTACTAATAATACATATAAATGTAAGTAATAATGTAAGTTTGTTTGTTACGCTTTCACGCGAAAACTACTTAACCGATCAAGATACTTTGTACACATATTCTTGGAGGTATTAGAAGTAACGAAAGATACTTTTTAGGAAAAAAAAATTTTTTTTTTTCCGAAAAGAAAAATTATTTGTCAATTTTTTTAAAGTATCCTAGAAAATTAAAATGCTGCCCAAAAGTCACTATTCCACGCGGACGAAGTCGCGGGCAAAAGCGTGTTATATTATAAAAACCAACGCCATTACTTCGAATACTGTTACTTCATATTATGATATCAATAACCAATTTCTTCATACCTCCCACAAAAAATTTGAGTCACCAAGGTTGAGGAGAGCTATGTATCCCCTGAACTCCGCTTCATTCGGCTTCTGCTCGACTCCAACATCATCATCGTCGTACATATGCTTGAGGGTTTGTAAACACTTTGTGAGATTGTCAGTGTTCAGCTTCTGGTCAAATTGTGTGTGCTCTAGATCGGCTAGCCGGGCAGCACAATGTGCGTGAAAACGAGCGCACATTTCCACTAGTTGTATAGACTCTGGGAAAAATTAAAAACAATTAATATCCAATCCACAAGTAGATCAACGAGTGCATTAAATGTGTGAACTGCTCTCAACTGTAAATTGAATATTTAATGATTACCTGCACAGCACATAGCTTGTTGTGTTATATCTTTTCGTATACTACGGAATCTGTCCCACATGAAATGAAACCAATCTGCCAAAGATACCTGCAATATATATCAGAAACCTCTAAATCAGTGTTGCTAAAATAAGAAGCTTGTGACGATTTGGGATCTTTAGTAGTGGTTAGAGACTTTGACATCTAAATGGGAGGCCATGGATTCAAACCCCAGTCAGAAAAAAACATTTATATGATGAGGACATTTGTTTTTTGTCTGGGGTTCTTTATGTGAATAGACTAACCTCTGAAAGGGCTTTAAGAATAGGACAGATAGTGTGAATTCTGTTAATAATAGATATTAATAAGAATTAGTTTGTCAATATTTATTAACGACAGGAATGGGACTGTTGGTAATATTAACCCAGTTAGTACTTTGACCCTATTAGCGGTCAGCCACTTCTAGTACACAAATGAACCGGCATCCACACCTTTCAAATCAAAACACTGTCTAGTCACCATAACACAAGTATAATCGCCTAACTAGGTATCAGAAGGACATGAGGAAGATGTACCAACATCTAAATACTACCAAGTACAGCTTAAATTACTAATGAGTATACTCTTCTTCACTACATACTATAAAACAAAGTCGCTTTCAACTGTCTGTCCTTATGTATGCTTAGATCTTTAAAACTACGCAACGGATTTTGATGCGGTTTCTTTTAGTAGATAGAGTGATTCAAGAGGAAGGTTTATATGTATAATAACACCCATTAAATAGTAGAGAAATACTGTTATTATTGAGATTTCTAATGTGATGTCGTAAATAATTACATTTTTTGCGGCGGAGGCGGGACGAAGTCGCGGGCAAAAGCTAGTATAGAGTATATTTACCTGGCGTGTAGTGTCCGCTATCTCGTGCAACAGGTAAGCGCACGTGCGCATCAGCACGGCGGCCGGCCGCAGCTCGTAACACATCGGCATCTCCTGATCGGCAGAACTACGGCTGTACTGTTTTACCGCTCTCCACGGCTCTAGGACCGCATCGGAGTCTACAGATGTTTCTAAAGTCATCACCTGGAAATTATAAAATCAAATTAAAATACGGTCTCTAATGTGTAGTATGAGTTTTGTTATGGTTTCTTGACCCACTGTTTTGATATTTATAAAATAATATGTTTTTCTAAATAAATATGTTGTTTTGTTGTCTATATTATTTATATGGTTTATGATTATTACTAAATTAGTATCGTTATACTATTAGTTCAGGAACATTTAAAACAACATGAACACTTAAATTTACAATAAATCTATGTTGTTGGAATGTTTTTAATATACATTTGACGTTGTTTTAATCTAAAGTATAGCTTACGAAGTAGTTAAAGGATTTCTTACTTGATGTTCACTTTGCCTGTGTAATAGTTCTTTCTCGGGACACATATCAGGGCATGTACCAATGGTAGCACCACCTATATTTACCCGTGAACCGGCCCCTCCCCATGATCTCAGGATTCTGAAATAGAGTTTGAAATTTGATTTAACAAAAAAAGAATTAGAATATATCGAAAAACTGAGAGGACATGGAAAAAGTAGACAGGTGTTAGCAGTCTTTGTTCCACTAGGATGGACATGAATATCCACTATGCTAGTTTTAACTTACTTGTCTCTGGCGTCTAGAATTCTCCATTGCTCATCTGATGTCAGCGACACCTTGAAGATCAGCTGATGCAATTCCGCTGCTGCTTCAGACGTACTAAGTGTGGTGTTCAAACTTGTTATCACAGGTACGGGTTCGACCGCTGACAAGATCACATTAGTAGCAGCCGGCCTGTGGACATTACACAAATGATAAAATACTATTTAATGCCATATTTGCCATAATGGTGACTCCGTGGCCCCTGCAGAGGCGAAAATACCAAAGATAGGTAGTGGTAAAATGTGTAAAGACTTAGTATATAAGCACTAGACAGTTGTAACTGAATTGTTGTTGTGGCAACACATCTCACCTTCACACCAAAGTGACCCTGCCAATCTACCACGCAATATAGTATACTTTGCCAGGTATAAATTCCTAGATAACTTGAATTCTAAATTATGAACACTGTATACTTTCTCAGCTCTTGTTCAGTATAGCTGATCTCATTGCTATTTATCTAGAATTACTAGCAATTTTACGATTCAGAGATACAATTTTAGTTATTGTCATCACTCAACTGTACATAAAACAAAGTAATACACTTACCCAACAATTGGTTTAGGTCTAACAAGATTTTCAGTTCTCCTTTTCACAGGTTGTAACTTCATAGGTTTTATTTGAGACTTTTTTTTCTTTTGTACGGTGTCAATTTCCATTGCTTGAAAATAAAAATTAAATAACTTATCACAATTAATTATAATATTATACTATACCGTAAATACAAAAGCATTTAAGTCTGCAAATGTTTAATTTTCTCTATTAGGTTTTGGATCTGGATGTTAATGTAATTGTCTATGTGTATCACTGATGTTATCTATGGAATCCACAAATACTATAATATGAGGATCTAAGCTGATGAAGCTGCGAGTATGAAATACATAATGTCCAACTTTATCTCAATGCCTTGACATTTATTGTTTCGGCTAACTAGCCACGATGATTTCAATGACAGAAATTAATATCTCACCTACGTATACACATAAATATAAATATGTATCTTAGAACAACATAAAGTAAACTAGTAAATATACATGACATAAAACATGTTACATAAAAATCATAGAATGACACATAGCAGTATGTACTTTTCACATAATAAAATATTATTGTATGACTGATATACAGGCATGAAATACACTGCATCAGACTAATCGCAATTTTGATTGTTCCAATCTGAATTAATGTACTGTAAATACTTTTGAGAAGGTTGCATCTAACATGGAAATACAAAATCAGTACTTACATTTCTGCCGGGTAAATCTATATGACGGTGCCACACCGCTCATGGCAGACAGCTCCTCTTCTACATCGGGATCCGGAACCCAATCTGGATCATCATCCTTCTTACTTCTTCTCCTCCTGCAAAGATGTAGAATCATACATTGTTCAATGAGTAAACTTTGAAAGTTAAAATTTAGCACCCGGCACCAAAACACATGTTATAAACAGCATAGTAACAGTACTAAGTGTTGTGGGCTACAGAACCATAATGACATTTCTGCTTCACAATACCTTGATCCTAATGCTATGATCTGCCAATCAATATTCAGCTTTACTTATGATAAGCAACTTACACCCGAACTCTCCTAGTAACATCAAACAGGAACCCGTCATAGGCACCAGCGTTAAGAACAGCCAGTTCTGCTGCCCTCGGTTGATCGAATTCAACAAGACACATCTGTCGTTTGCGATACAACTTTATTCTCTGTACTTTTCCAAACTTGTTAAAATGCCTCTCTGCTGCCCCTACCTCAAATAAACTGTCAGGAACTTTACTACATCTGAAATGTTAGAACAGAATATTAGCTTTATTAGAATGTTACCGAGATAACTATTATGTTAAATTAAAGGTAAAATTTTGACTTCCAATAACATCGACAAGGATATTGAAATAAAATTTGGTCATAAATTTGATTTTGTAACTCTGGATATTAATACGTAATATAACTAAAAACTGATAGGTAGGTATCAGTTTCGAAATTAATTATTCTTTACATACTCTGCTAACATAACCTAACTAAACAAAATCAATATGTAGTTGATGTTTTTCTTATACTCTTGTTTACATACAAACGATACTGAAGGTCATAGTTAGAACTTGTTAGAAGGCAGATATGTCATAACTTACATCACCGATGTTTTTGGATTTATGGTTCCATCTTGAACTGGACTTTTTAACTTTTTCGGCGGACTCGTTGATATTTCACTATCCATGTTTTCGTTTTAATATTCTTTGTATATTAGAATGCAAGTTACAATCAAAATCAACCAGTTAATTTGGAACAGAAAGGACACATAGGAATTTCGTTATTTCAAACATTAAATAATTCCCCACAAAAACTATTTCATATATCATCGCTGTCACAAACTCACAAAGATCAAAATGTCACCTTAAATTTCTTGTAATCTTCTGTTGTCTTTGATTCTAACATTTTAGTACTTCAATATCATCGTTTAAAATGACTACTTTACGAAAAAATTAGCTAAATGATAATTGAACTCGGACATTATTTAAGCATA
>DWUN01003478.1:0-11979 GCA_018249975.1 Passova gellias
CATACTTTTTTTACCATTTACCGTACGAATACTTTGTCGCTAGAGGTTCGTGCTAGGACCACAGATATAAGAACTTGCGTCATATTTGTTCGTATAAAAATCCTTAGTGTTCTCATTCACATTCCCATTCGTAGTATTTCAATCTATGACGAGACTGAACGATATTGTTCTGAGATTAAGCTCGTTATTCTATACGAATTTTAAATATCTAATGCACTTGTGACCATTAACGGGCGCAACCGGCTAAAAAGTGTTGTGATCTTTAAAATAAGTATACTGGTACTAAATGGACGGACGGCCTACATACAAAAACTCGTTTAGATCGACAATTAGTCGAAAAAAACATTAATAAAACGTTGGGCACGTTACATTGCAGGACTTCGAGACGTGTGTATTGAGCGGCGACCGCGAGTGCCGCTACATCGAGGGCGAGACGCACGAGGGCATCGGCGACCATCGCCGGCAGACGCTCTTCTTCTGCGGACATGAGCCGGAATGCACGTGCGTTACATTATTGAATTAATTTTTAATTCATACCGTGCATTTATCTGACGTAAAACCTCTAGATCGACTGACAAATTATGCAGTGGACGTCAACCATAAATAGGTTTCTTAACTAGTCCGTTATGGTAATGTACCTGACGGCTACTCGGAAGGTTGCGATGAACATCAATATTTATTATATCTATCTAAGTATGTATTGGTCGTGGGACACTGTCTGGTTGCCAGAACACACAGCACTGATCAATTTGGTATCACAGTTGTCCCCAGATATTGTTATAATATCTTTATCAGTATTTGTTATCGGGATATTTGTTTCCTGTTTATAAGTTCTCACTTACTTCTTTTTCATCCTACGATTATTCCAATGCTTGACACAGGCCTCCTCTCATGGTGAGGAGTTTAAAGCCATAGTCTACCACGCAGTGTGGATTGGCAGGCTTCACACACCTCAAAAAAAATTATATAGTTCATAAAATCCCTAAGATGTGCAGGTTTCAGTACGGAAAGTGATATTTAAATTTAGAGTTAAAACACGTAACTCTGTATAGCCAGGATTTGAACCGAGAACCCGAGAGTGGGTCTGCAATTGTAACCACTGGGCTATCACTGCTGTGTATTGAGCTTATTTAATTACAATAGTTTCATTAATTTATATTGATATAGCAGTTAACCAAGTCATCCCATCGAATGCTTCCAGACCATTCAACACAGTGGAGGCATTGCAGCGCGCGAAGAGAGTCGTGGAGCAGCAGTACGCGGTGGTGGGGGTCCTCGAAGACATGAACTCCACGCTGCTGGCCTTCGAGAGGTACATACCCCGCTTCTTCCAGGGAGCCCTCCGCTTATATTGGGGTAAGTGAAAGTCAACAACTAAACATAAACTGAAATCCATATATTTGAATAACATTATGTTATTATATATATGCTATGAACACAGTTTGAAACTAACGATAATAAAACACACAGTACAAGGGTTTTTGTTATTTGCTAATAAAATCTATTATAAAGATAATAATTTGCTCACTACCCATTGATGCAGGACAGCCTATTTTGCCAAGTAGAAAAGTAAATTGTTTATCCCTTAAGTCTAGCGCGATCTTGTTTTTACTACAACACCTAATCTAGATTAGATACTTATTTTCCTAATGGTTTCTAATGGTTCGTGTTTGTTTTTGTATCGTAATAGTAATGAATTGTTATTACGCGATCCGGTTCTATTGGTCCCGGTACCAATGACCGTAACTTCCTATCTTGTTACAATATATTCCCGCCCCCGCCGCCGCATTTCCCTTTGGAGGTAGAATTTCGTAAAATATGTATTTAGTTCACATCGACGTTTCACTACATATATTATTATACATATACGAGTACCTAAACCGTCCTCTTGAATCTATCAATTCGATCTATCTATTTACAAAATCCGTTACTTAGTTTTAAAAATCTAAGCATACATCAGTAGAGACATCAAAAGTGATTTTTTTATGTTATGTAGTCATGATGATAGTGATTACAGGAACGCTAAGCAAGAGCCCCGCGATTTTGAATAGCAATATGACTGTTTAATATGTTGCCAGTAAGAAACATGTACATACGAGTATACATATTTTACAGTTTTACTGATTGGATGTTAAAATTATTTTACTGTAATAAACGTGATTAGAGTAATACGCAAAGTCAAGTATACAAATATTTTTGTTCATAATACTTTAAAAGATAATTTTAAATACTTTCATTCAGTACCTAGCTTGGTAGGTATGTAATATATGAGCTTAATAATATTAGAAGAAAAATACCATTTACAACTTTTACAATATGCAAATTTACGATCTGCTTTTATATACCCATACACAGTATAATTGTTTGACTTCCTTTCAGAGGAACTAAACTCGTTCAACCACATCAATCGGAATGCGTTTAAGCCGCCAGTGACTGAAGCGGTAAAGAAAATTGTGAGGGCCAATTTCACCCGAGAAATCGACTTCTACGAATTCTGCAAACAGAGGCTGCACTTGCAGCTACGGGCTCTGAGAGACCCTAATATCACGCCTCCGCCCACTACTAGAGGCTTTCGGAAACAAACGCAGCATTATCTTAACAGATTATAGAAAACAAGTAATATGGAAAGCAACAAGCCGGAAAGTCACGCATCGAGCTTTATGTCAATGATGATGATAAACAAAAGTGCTTTACATTAATAGTCTTCGAAGAACGGTAATATTTATGTTGATCGATGTTATTAATAACGTAACATCACGCCTGTAATCCCCGAAGGGGTAGGCAGTTATGTAGGATGTTATTAATACTAAGATCTAAATGTGTATATCAGGGTTAACATAATACTAGACGAATAATTTACTTTGGGTCAATATTATGAGAAGGAGAACAATATAGTAACATTTTCAGTTCGGAATTCCACATTATAACCAATTTAATATTCTTTTTTTATCATAAATAGAGGTCATTCAGTATTTCTTTGTCGTCACTCATTTCCTTTATATGATTACATAAAGAAATCCATTTATCATCAATATTTATATAGGATCATTACGATTAGTCTGCTTTGGTTACTAATAATTAATTTAACAATAAATAAAAAAAGTTACTGGTAGTTATTATTCTCATTGAGTGTGTAATGAATCTTTGCCACTATAAGATCGGGATTTCTATAAAAATAAATATAATGTATATAATATAGGTATGTAAGTCAACATTGAAAGTTATCCGTCCGTAAAAATGTAACTATACCTAACACGTAGGTAACTCAGTAAGCATTGAGATGTAATGTTTTAGTAAAACTGTACTAGGGTTTAGATAAATTAGAATTAGGTTTTTTGTATATACTTCTATTTCCTTTATTATTATATGTTTAAATTGTATGAACGTGTGTGTGACCGATTTCTGCGGGTGGCTGGTAGTGTCTGCTATAAATTCACGTGTTTAATTTATTTTTATTTTTACTCAACCAGAACTATTAATAATTTTTTTATATAGATAATTAGCATAACTACACTATTCTGTGTTTTAGATAAACAAAATCAGTGAAGTCGTCTGCACTGCAGAAACAGTTATATCCATTACGTTATCTACCTAACCTATATGTAGGTATGTATTTGCTACGCTAGAACAGGACGGTTATCTGTCGAAGTCTAGCAGAAGTTAGTGATAACAAGACATTTCAGCCAATATGTGCATGATATTATTAATAATAACTACATTTAGCTTTATTTTGCCTCTGGTCTACTGTACTGTACAAGTATTATAATGTTTTTCGATAATCGTTTCGATAAATTATCCATACAATATATTTCAACTTCCATTTTATTGTTATGTTATATCTGTTGTAATAGGGTATATTGAGTGTGACATCAAATGTAATTTTGGAATAATGCCACATTTCAAATGACTAATTCCTGTTTAAATTGTAGAATAGCCATTGTCGAGTTACTGTACATGTGACAGTTAAACATAAGCGGGGAGTTGATAATTTATATTATCACGTAGGTACGTAATACTTTGTTTACATGTTAAAACAAAATTATCGGACAACAGGTCTCACCCGAGACCTAAATGACTTTCTTTTTGTTTGTATGTTATTTGGCAGATAACTGGTTTTAATATGTCAATGTTACAGATAGTTTGTCTAGTTAATAACAATATCATCCAATAATTGTGATATATTTAGACTTATTATGATGTTGTTAAAAGTAGATTTATAATACGAATTAAAACTTACATATGAAACTGTTTTTGATTCAAATCTTTTATTATCTTTAGAACTTCGGAATCCTTGTTTTTAAGCGTAATTTATCATAATTATTTTACAATATTTGTGTGACTACCGTTTAACATATTTAATCACCTGTTTAATATTGTATATTATATAAATTTATACACAAACGAAAGGTTGAAGCAAACAGCGAGATGTTCATTATGCACATTCATTTATTCTACTTAGATATTGTTAAATATGTATGTCAAATAGTAACAATAAAAAATTAATAGGATAGCGTTCCCGCATTTGTATTATAAAATAATATGGCCACATCATAAGAATTCAGGTACATACTAAACATAAACCATCTTACAAATATTGCAGATTGCTTACATGTTACAATAATTTAAATTCCATAATTTCTATTAGTCTCATTGTTTTCATAATATAATCTCAAAAATTTCATTACAACATTAAATTGATTCTTGTTTAGGAAGTATGTCATGATGCATTGACAAATATAAAAATATAAATAGATTTATCCAGTTCGTAACTTCGTATAGAATATAGATATATTATGTATAAAACAGTTCGATAAATAACTCCCGTGAAGATTGCTAAATATTTATATGATTCGTTTCACGCTACTTACTGATTAGTTTGTAATTAACGATTTGGAACCTTATAACAATCTAACAGAGATTGCTGCGTTATAACATAATATAATTCTATTCGTACCATCTACTTCTCACAGGAAATGTGAATAAAATCTCTCTAACTAGGTGATGTTTGACATAGAACTATTTCGTATGGCTAATAGTTGTGTAAAAATTGTATTAAAATATCATTCAGAATTCATCTTTCAATCTATGTACAGAAGAACAGTAACGGCAGCTCGCTCGCTCTAACACGCTCTTACCCTATACCGCATGCGGCTACATTTTATTGTCCTCGAGGACGATACACTACAAAATTATAGTAAGAAAATTATTTGAAAGTCGTTACTGCAAATGGCACTCGGGACGAGTCGCACGCTCGTTTTATTATTACCTACACCTATTTCTACTTTATATCACAAAATTGCTTCAATTTAAGCCTCGTGTAATTTAGTACGCCACTTTCACTCGCCTACAAACTGTTCGCAGTTGAAACAGGCACAGGAATGTGACTAGCAACGGGCGCCTTTAGCAAACCGCTAGCTGCAAGTGGCCAACCCGGAACCTGCCGGAACCCTCGCCGCGGGCTGTTCGCTATAGCTGCTCTCATTTGGACGCGTTTACCTCCCGTGTCTATCTACACAGCGTCAGTAGAAGGACGGATGCCAGTCCACAGTTGGGTGGAGTGCTCCCGGAGAGGACGGCGCCGGGGCCGATGCACCCAATGCTAAGCAATCGAAACAATAATTAGCCCCGCAATTATTATCCCAAAACTGCTGTCCTTTGCATTGAAACCGCACCGCCAACTCCAATCTTTGACCAGACGAAATACATGGAGCATATAAAACAAATTGAAAGCGATCCGAGTAGCCATCGCATGACCCTTGCACATATGTAGTCGGTAAGTCTGTGTACGTCTTCCAGCGATTCATAGTATAACGGATATGCACAGTCTTATGGAAGTCTAAATTTCTAACCCGCACCGAGCCGCAGATAGTAACATGGACGCCATCACAAACTCGCGCACTCTCTAAGCAAACATTTTGCTTCTCCAGTTTATCTGTAACGTCGCTCGGTAGTTGAAATAACGGTACAAGAGTAAGAGCACCGAGACGCGGCGGAGCTCGCGCCGGTGGAGAGCTTTGCACGTCGCCTCCGGAGAGATCATCGTAGGCAGATATTGGAATAACCGGAATTTCATCCATAAATGTTTTCACGTCGGCTAAATCAAGTCCCAGTACGTCTGCAAAACGTACAATTTTTTTACGTCCTGGGGTCCCGGGAGGAGTTTTACCAGTTTTCAGAGATGAACAACGTCGAACACGTTGAGGACGATCATCTTCAGCTTCGTCCTCTTGTTTTGTTTCTGTAGTTAAAAGAGACGGATCGATTTCTGGTGCAGGTGACGAACTATTCTCAGCGGACACTTCACTGGTAACTATTTCAGTTAACTCGTAATTTTCCTCATTTGCAGTAATGGCCGTTTCAATGGTAACTTCCGTAGTAACTTCTTCACTTAGAACTTCAACATCGAGAATTGACAAATTTTCTATGCCTTCAGCAATGTCATTTTCTAAACGTTTTTCACTTTCAGATACTTCCTCTGTGCAATCAGACGGATCACTTTTAGCAGATTCAAATTCTGAATCACTGTCTATCGTAGAGTTTACAAGTGGCGAACTCAATCTGTCTGATTCAGTAGTTGATAAAGGATGAGCGGCACCGTCAACTTCATCGAAGCTATTCTGGCGAGCACAACCTTCAAATGTGATGGGAGAATACAGCGGTTTTTCGACATGGCCGTTTTCACGCGGAGCGGGTTGATGTTTCACTGGTGATTCTGTGTAAAAAGCTGTGGAAAACCTGAATCCATTTTTCTTGTCTGGTTGTTTCAGCATCAATTTCGTACGCTCCTTAAGTTCCTTTTCTGAATCAACATCGTAAAAGGGAGGATCATTATCTTCGCCGCTCGGTCTGGGTGCAAATGATGCATCAAATTCCTCGACTGGGCTAGACGGGCTCTCACATTCAAGTTCGAAATCATAAAAGGTGTCAAGATCTCTTTGTGAAGATCCCGATGAAGTTGGGCGATGCGCGGCTGGATTCTCGCGAGCAAGCCAGCTGCTCTCGCCCTCTTCAGCAGCTCCGAGGTTACGTAGTCGCGAGTTAAGATGCCGCGCGAACTCCGCCGCGCGTCCTCGGCAAGACATCGGCAGTAGCGAAGTCAAACCGCACTGCGACCCGGTGTGCTCACCACTCATCTGCGTCTGAAAAACACAATAATGTAATATTTATTAACGTTACCTACAAAGAATTTAACTGACATTTTATATTCGTTTACTTGTTTCATTTTACACGATATGGTTGTCAAAATAATAATTGTAAAATAAAGATATAGTCCTCTGTAATGTGATAACAGTCGACACTTAATATATCATGTTATTATTGTAATAACAGTTTTAAGACATATTTAACAATTTAACGAAAAGTGTAATGTTAACCTACTCAAGAGTGAACGACCTCTAGTAAGATAATAAAATTATATGATCTCGCCTGACTTCCCAGATAAGATGGAATGTAAAAAACACGATAAGAGGTATGTAATGATAGAATTCTGCATAATAACAATGTTTACGATGTAATGTGACATTTTATATGACAAGCAGCGAACATATTTTATTGCTATTATTTAACATGTAACTCATTCACAATTATGTATAACGATATCAAAGGATTACTTCGAAAGAAAAGAAAATTTTACTTGTATCGTTATATTAGAGTAATATTCGAGTATTATAGTTTCAAATAATATATTATGTACGTAACTAAAATAACATTAAATAAAATATGTAGGTACATATCAAAATCACATACATATACAAGGTCAATATTTAGATGTTATTTTTAATTACATCGCCGATGTTATATTCACAATGATTAATTTTGCAGACGGAAAGTTTATTTCAAAATGGATAAAACAGTAATAGATAAGAAAAAAATTACAAATAAAATAGGGAATTCACCTCACTGTCAGTTATTAAAATTATGTAGGTATGTATATATCAGTGACCAAATTTTATATAATGCTTGCGTCACTTTCCGATTGTCCGAGCTGACGGTACATCATTTATTTCATTGTCCGCTATGAAATTGAACTAAATTAAAATGAACCACGCAAAGTGTGTTTGCACGTGACACTGACGGACGCAAGCATTGTTAATAGCAATCGTTCAAACAATATTGTTTGTGTTAAGTCAGCAGAGGATCGGAAAACCTCCGGATATTTTTATAAACAGAACGTTTCATGTATGCACCTGTACGTATGTGTAAGCGAATGCAACACGGCGTTGTGCATGTGTGACGAATACCGAACGCCCACATCACTCGCGTCACGTGAACGAATTCGGGTGCCAAAAGCAATATCGTCACGAAACGGGGGCGGTCAGTTATTTAAATAATGATAGCAGCCTAAAGCGCATCCCGTACATATTATTACGACCGACCTGCCCTTGCAAACCGGAACATATACAGAGAACGTAATTAATTCACGCTAGAATGTTCACTGAAGTCATCTAAAGCTTCGAAAGAACGCTTGTATCTACATTCACAATAGTTCAGAATCAAAACTTTTAATCTTTTTTTCGTTTAAATTTTGAAATAGGTTTACGTTTGATTACGTTGTTACGTTGAAGTGTAGGCTAGGATGTAGCAGGTTTGCATAGAATGTGCCTCTTCATTGTGTCTTGAATAATTCCTAGTTGTAAGTACTTAACGGGAAAAATAGATCACGGCAAGGTATTCCACTTCCTGTTTGTGCCAGAAAAGAGTTGGCGACACGTTTCCATATTACATTTAATTTCAAATACCGTAATTAATGTAATATTTAAAGGAAATTTCCTTAATTAAAAATTTTACTACTGACGAAACATCTGACCGAATCTCACCGTTTAAACATATTTGGAAACTTGTAAAGACCGTATGCAATGACTCTTACACGTGTAACTACTCATAAAATCTGTCACACCTGTTGTTACAACTCCGTTCACAGCATCAACAATCTGACGTCGTAAATATGAAATGACGGTGGAGCGAATGAATGAATGGGACCGCTGCACATGAATAGATGGCGCCGGAGAAGTACTTATTTATAGGTTAAGGTAAAGGTTGTTTATCGACATTGACAATACTCTCTAATATACATCAACTACACGAGAACATATGCAAAAAGGTAGTAATATCAATTTAAGGGACAATTATTTATTTCTCGATTTTATTTTATTTCACTAACGCGGCAGGCGTCATGTGCAGATTGCGGTCTACTCGTTTTTTGTATGTTTTAGCTGTAACCTTTATAATGCCCTATTCGTAGACACAACTAAGTAATCTTTACAAAATACACACGGGTTGAAAAATCCAACGTTCGTTATTATTATTACGAGCCTCCTACTTATACGAGCAAAATCAGCGGGTTAATTCTACATATAAATAAGAATCCAGGCTTATTCCACAGTTAAAACATTTCAACATTAAAAAAAATGTTCCTAGTATATAACAAAGAAATGTCCAGGTTCTTTACAAATAACAAAATTCTAAAATTATAAATTGTAATTCTCTTGAGAATTAGAATTTCCAGTTTTAATTTTCAACTGTGTGACTAATTCAATGTGTGCCCGGTCAAGAATGGCAGACGGAACCTCTAGCACGCTAGACTGGCAACGCGAACACAATGCCAAATGAGTCACTAAACTCATCAATTACACGAATCCGATATACTTCTATTGAATACCTATATACTCGTATTATAAAGCCATGATCTATGCATTTGCTCATAGGAGTAGATGATAGTATTTGAACTTCTTTTGCAACTCAACTTACAATACTTAGAATTTATTAAATTATAAATTACTTTAGTATGTACAACTAACGGTGCGATTTTAATATCTACAATGTTATAGAAGATTGAGACATTATATTTTTAAGATTGAGATACATCTACAAAGCCATCTTACATAATAATACATTAATCAATATTTTATTCAGTCGATATAGACATTTAACCCACTGATAGCAAAACAGCAATGTTATTTGTCAATACCGTATCGTATTTTTAAGCTGAAAATCGTCCTCAAAAAATTACATCATACAATAACATGCATTCAGATAGTAAATATGAGACGTCTTGGAAAATTCTCGAAGGTGAATATAAATGTAAACAGTGAAAGTAGCCGTAACTCGTCTTGATAACCCCGACTCGAATACACAGTAAACAATGAAGTGTTGCTATTATAACGATAACTGAGTCATATCACTAAAATGAACAAAAAAAAACAACAATGCGTGAGAAAACGATTTACAAGTGCGTCGCATAAATTATAATTAAATTGACGAAATACTATTACCAAGATTTATTTATGTGTAATTTATTTATCTTATGAAGTATGTAATGACAACCTAGTTTTTTATATTTCAGTTTGCCACCATAGAGGTCTGCAGCTCAAAAACTGACATGCACTTTTAACTTTATAAAAGAAGGATGTGAAGAAATACATCGCGATATAACCTTACGTACATCTTGAACTGTTTTATAATTTTTTCTAACACGTGCAAAATCCTAAAAGCAGCACTTGCCCAGCGGGGCACTGGCCGCAGGACGAGTGAGACTGGAGTAAGAAAGTTTTATATAACAGACATATTTATACAGTATTAAGAAACAATAACTAAGCAAAATACGATAAGATATATGGTATGAAAGTGTAGGATCAACTTGTCACGTGCTACTTATGCCATTTGTCACTTAACACGTGCAATGAGATATGGGGTAAATTCAAGGACAAAATTTATCATCGCCTATTCATAGGAGCATTCCAAAAAATTTCAATCACAAAATACGTATTTCAATTGATAACTCGAGTACAGTAAGTAACTACTTCATAAGACATTCCACTTGAATAAGATAATCCTTTAGATAATACATAATAATCATTAACAATGCTACGTCACTTGGTCACCGAAGAGTTTGATAAGCGCGGTCATTGAACCGCGATAACGAACTATTGCAAGATTATTGCAAAATGAAACTATAATACCAGTACAAGTATTATTGGAATGCCATTGGCTTAATTCGTCTATTTACTGACGGTCCGATAAAGGGTACACGCTTTTGTGCTACATTTTGTGATTACCTCATCATCATCATCATAATGAAATCTATCTCATTGTATCACTGAATTTTAGTCTTAGAAAGTCTAAAAGACGATATAGTAAGAGCGTTACATGACGTGTTGTGATTGATAAAAGAAGTCGCGAAAACCGCGCCGCAACTCACATTACACGAACGAATAACCGCAGAGCGGCGGTGTTCTGTGGTGTTCGTTACTTAGTTGTCTATACAATAGACTATTTATTGACGAAACTTACTTCAAATTAAACGACAAAATAAATAAAACAAAACATTACTCGCATGATAAGATAAACGACCAGTGGGATATCTGCAACTAAATGCGAACAATAATAAGAATATTAGTCCAGTTATTGTTACTTGTTTTTTGGTTGTACTCATACGGTAGAAGTAGGAAATAATAATGACAACCATTATTATCACAGTATTAGGAATATGGTAACGTTTCGTTTTAAAATGTATATACCTAGCATACGTTGCAGCTGCTTTCCCTTCCCATTTCTGGCATAGATTGTAACTCCGCTGCGGGCGCAGAGGACAGATGTTTTATTTTCAATTTTTTAATTATTCCTCCACTGTTTGACACGTGTCTTCTCTCATAATGAATTCGCGGGTTGGCATAGTATGGAGATCTTTAAAGTGTAAGTTTCGCTTTACTGTTAAAGTGATAGTGAAAGCAATAAACCGCACGTAACTTTGTAAAGTTACAGATGTATGACAGGATTTAAACCCCATACGCACCCGAGTGGGAGGCTGAATCTAAAAAACTAGACAAGCGCTGCTTTTGTAACGTTTTTTTCTGATAATTAACTTCTGATTGTTAAAAATATCCCAACTAATTTTACCATTATATACGTATGTAAGTTAATATAGCCAAAAAACGTAACATCACGTCTGTAATCCCCGAAGGGGTAGGCAGAGGAGTGTAG
>DWUN01003479.1:0-11979 GCA_018249975.1 Passova gellias
TTAAAAAACGAAAAATCGATTTGAAAAATCAATCTGACACAATTTACTTAAATTCCTATTGTGTCAGATTGATTTTTCAAATCGATTTTTCGTTTTTTAAAATATATTTTAAAAGGTGTTATAGTGCGTGATCTTTGTGACTAATTCATAATATATAATGAAATAGTTGCCATAAACAAAAAAAACAATTGATTTGTGCATTTATGGTTCAAATACTATTACCAACATGACAGTATGGTGAATTATAGATTAAGTAATTATATTTTATAGATTTATCATTAAGATCGTATCACACTACGATGCTTTAGCGTTGTCCTTTAGCGGTGTTGCCAGTCGGTCTATTTTGAATTCATTTGCACTGGCAATAGACATCTCCGCTTTCTTTGATGCTGGGTTTTTGTCAGCCAATGTGGATTGAACTTGGCAACATTTTGCATTTACCAGTTATGGTAGTTATGCCAGGCAACGGATGCGGCATACCCCATTATATACTGCTGCTTGGCATCCAGTGGGATAAGGAACTTGAGTATTATTAAATTGAATTATTTTAAGTCAAGTTTAAGTTCAATTAGACTGGAAACGTATATATCCGAACCAAGTATTCATATCGGTCAGGGTCCAAAAACAGTTTATTTTTTTTCTGTTGTGCTATCCGTTTTTGTTTTTAAGCTTTTTCTTGTATTATTTTTAATTTTGTTTAGTTTATGGAAATAAACTTTACGTAAGATTAAAACTGTTTTATTTTGTTTTTCTGCACCTATGAATTTTCAATTTTTTGTTTATAAGTGAGTAATGATTATAGCCAGCGAAATATTTATTACACCGAAACATTCAGTTGGCGCTATGTATTTTGTTTGTTTTTCTTGTTTTATTTTTTATATTATTTCCTGCAAAATATGAAAGGTAAGAATCAAGTGAAATTATCTTGTGAGTAGGTGTGTCAATATTCCGAACTTCTCTGTTAGTAAGCGATCGTCAACTAAAACCAAACTATATAAATATTTAATCTTTCCACGTAAATATTTAGCTTTTATTTATTTTGTTTATTATTCATTTCATTTCAATTTTCTATTATTGCCTACATTCTGATAAAAACGATATTAGTTTCATCTTTAAGAATATCAATTATGAAAACTGTGAATAATTACCGAGATTATTAAAAATATTTATTGTTGCTGTAAGTGAGCATATGGCAATAAAATGTTAACAAAAATAATTTTTAGAATACTGACTTTGTAAGTATCAACTAAATATAAATACTTTCCAACAAAATGTTAGTCGAAACGGGAATAAGGTAATTTTTTTTTATTTGATCTGATCTACCAGACTACAGGACTAATAAAGGTAAGTTGGTAACACCGCGTTGAGGTTATTTTATATTCTAAAATTAATCTAGTAAACGGGCATACGAGCCACCTGATGGTAAGTGGTCACCGTGGCCCAGTGACATGTGCAACACTTAATGTGTGGTAATTAGATAATTTTTCGATTACGGTTACTTCTAACATGCAGAGCAGTGTAGTGTTATGGCAGCGCCTGACCGATATTTACTAGCAAACCTCGCTGGTAGCCTTAAGCTGGTTGTTTCATAAGGAGTTTATCAATAGCTTCATTCAAGCTGTATGTATGTATTAGGTTTTATTAAATAATTAGGACAGATACCACTTACCTAACCGTGCGTTGCGACGCCCTAGGGATATGTAGAATATTCTAGGGTTGTCACGAAACAGTTAAAGTGACTTTATATAAACTTTTATTTACATACGTTATCTAGTTTTTGAAATGTTACAAAAGTGGCAATAATTTCATCGGTTACAATTTTTTTTTATCTTTGTTGATTAATAAATATTTTATTACGTCACCACAGGTGATGTTATTATCACTACTGGAAGGAATCCATAGCTATATCGTAGGTACAAATACTATTTGAAACATTTCTACCTATCCTTAGTTAATCTTTTGAATTGATTTTAGTAAGCTTTAAGTAGTTGCTGCTACTAATATAGACGATATTGTTTATTCTGAATTTCACATGCAATTCTATTGTAATTGACTTTTAAAAAAGTATGCTAATGTATTATCAAGTATGTATGTATATTGTAATTCGTGAACTTGTAGCAGTTACTTTAAAGCATTACTACAAATATTATGACTTGCAACTTCAAGAATGCAGTACCTAGTCAAAAACTGAAGGTATGTATGTGTTATGAGTAGCTTCGACAGCAATTAAGCTATTATACTAATATTTTGTACTGTAGATACCGAATCTGAAGTTAGGAACACGACGTCACATCACTGCGCCTGACTGTTTTGTAAGGGATATATCAAATGATGCACCATTACTCTTGCAATGTCTATAATTACTAGCAGCAGTATAGGAGTAGGAATTAATACGAGCAAATTGTTGGTTAACAGTTTGTATGGTGTCGTAAGATGGCAGTACAAGGTCACACAAAGTCATAGTCCAAACTTATTCCTTGGAGACAACAGATGACTAATGTCAGTCAAAAGTGTAATTCTATTGGAGTTTGGATAAGTACTGATCATTGCACCATTGATTAAAGAATCTGTGAACTTGCGATATATTCGAATTCAGATCACTTATGAGTATTAAAATAATATCGTCTATAACAATGGATCCAAAAGAGTTCCAAGTCATCAATTTTCCCAACAGGAATACAAGCGGCGGTCCGCACTCCGCGACAGTCAAACAGAAACTGAGATGAGTCTGTTGAGAGTGGCATCTGCAGTTTCCGTCGCTAGTGGCGCCACTGATCGCAGCGGGAATACGGACAATTGCGTTGAAGAGTACGTGTGCGATGTGCCTTTTGCAGGTAAGTGGGTTATTTAAGGACTTTTTTGATGCATTAATCATTACGCTTATTTACACTGAAAAGATGTAAATGCTATGTATATATTAACATCGTAACAACAGGTTACAATTCATTGACAAATGTTTTCTTCAAGTTGTTTCCTTTTAATCACACCACAAGACAGCAATTAGGTACTGAAGCGTTCTGCCTATTCATTTTATTGAAGTTGACGAAGATTCTTGCCTTTTATACGTCTACTGCGTTACTAGATCAATAATATATTTCGAAAAACAAAACTTGCAAAAAATGAATTTCACAGATCAAAACGTGAAATATCGGAGGCGCGAATCCAGAATTTCCACAGATTCATGTTTGCCATGCAAACATGGCAACATTGAACGCACCAGCGATTGTCAGACTGCAAACAGAGAACGCAGATAAATATCCCGCAACGAAATATTTCACCAATATTTGATGAATTGAACGTTGGCCACGTTTTATTTTTACATTTCACAAAGCATTTTTTGTATGCGGTATACTGATTGTTTTCTGGCTTCGGGCAGACAGCTAGTCCTGTTGTTTATGGCAAATTAAAAAAAATCGTGTTCGAATTGCGAATAAATTCTGACATAGGTTCAGGGATTTTGTCAACAAGCGCAGCTATACAAACGTATGTATTATCGTAGTTAATTATGTTATGTCATATAATAAATACTCATATCCATAAGTGACGATTTATCATGAAACGTCCTGTCTTCTGTACTTCAGTCTATGATATAGAAAAAGGTTAGACAATGCCTTCTGTAATTAAAAAAAAATAATGTATTAATTTTTAATCGAATACAAATCGAACATTTCATTTAAATTGTTTTCTTCCATATATGATAACTTCGTAACAGTAATCATAATCAAAGTATGATTTATTCCTAATATGCCTAGTAGGTACAGTCGAGCACACAAATCTAAAGCGCCACGCGGCCGACAGTGCTGCTCGTATCTCTGTATCTTGGCGACTAATTAGTCAAGTGGTTTATCAAGACGCAATGCTCATTGGAAAATAATCATAAAACGTTATGAATAAAGAGTTACAGTTGACTGTCAGGTTACTTAATGTGAACATAGTGGTAATATATTGCTGTTTAAATATGAAGATTTGTTTCGATATTCGTTTTTGATGTGAGACATCTATTGGCCCGCTTCGGGGGTAAGACCGAATTTTACGCCGTTACGGTAAGCGGCATGACGCTGTCTATGTCACGTCTCGTCCCCTCAACGATTCCTAATACAACGACTATATAATTCATTAAAATTTATATTACAATTAGAATACTAACTATACATAAACTCGTTGGTCCGTTGATTAGTAACCTGGGTTGGAAGTTGTGGGTTCGAATCCCATCCGAGACAAATATGAGTATTTGTTCTATATTTGAGCGTATGTATTTACATATTTAGCTAATCAGGTGTCTGGCTGTATATGAGTTGTCCTTTGAAATTTCGGCGCTGAGATGTCAACTTAAATCATCTGTTTCATGGCGCTTTGTAATCACCTCATCAGTACAAATGTACCGTAAACCTTTTACGGTATATCTTGACTAATAACTGACGCGCTTAACTGTGGGCTCTTCAAAGACTTCAATATCGCCGCCAAGCTTCACTAAGCATACAGAATTAAGTTTAAAACTCAAATTACGCTACTTAATCATGTTTTTTTGTGAACCAAACAATCTTTCGAGATTTACCGTTGTTGAAACTGATGTTTCTAATGAGCTAACGTTATCGGTGTTGAGTTAACTCAGCAATAACTTCGGCTTAACTAGTAAATAAGTAATTTCACAGCGTAATTAGTTATCACCGATAGCTTTAGCTAATGGTTTTTTTGCTTGTTACTGTTAAAATATTCATGTTAATGGCAAATATAATGCTTGTTTTTATTTATTTACCTATTTTAGTACCATGGGTTTTTTTTTTTAATATTCGCTGGTAATATTTCATACTTAAAAAGACTGAAGGGCGCCCAATGCGAAAATGATAGCTTCAAAAATGTATGTACTTTCATTACGTGTAAGCAAATCTTTACCGTATAATAAGTAGAACAATTGGAATTTCAATGAGAAAACAATTATAGCATTTACAGTTATATATAGATTGGTATGATTTTTTGAACTTAACCTGCCTATGTATTATCGGTTTAACTTCACTTACTTGTGTATAATATAATAGTCATTTTATAATTAGGCTCAAAATACCACTATTTAATATTCGGGAGAATCACACAAATAAATGGTAACAATGTCATTCGGTTGTAAATTATTGATAAAATACTTCAGTCTATCAACTTGTCTAGTCTACGATTTAGCAAGCAAGTCGAAATTTCATATATCACCGGCTGTTTCTCATCATGCCCTTATAATTACGCCGCGCCTGCCTTATCAATATGACTTTTGTCAAACATAGGAACAAGAAAACGTGAGTTTGTAAAACAATGTTCGTGAAAATATCAAAGATAAGAGTCTGCTAATAAATGCGTGATATAGCGCTAAGCTATATTAGGTTTTGAATTTCGATGTTAGTAAAAAAAATTCACAACATTAATGGTTGAATGATAGTTTAATGCTTGTGTATATATTATATTTTATTGTTAAATTCAATAACAACAATAATACATATTTGGCACGCGGTGCTTTCTGCCTACCCCGTTAGGGACCTGGCGTGATTGTATGTTGTTGTTGTTAAAATCTATATATGCGATTGTTCTCGATTTTGTCGCGTCTGCCTACCCCAGACGATCAAGTGTGGTTTCGTAAACACAATCGTAAACAAAGCAATACCGTTATCTGGATTCGATCCGGCACCAAAGCCACAGCTCACGTTAATATGCATTAGCGCGCCAACCGCATCTGTCCGTTCCTTGGTAATCCTGTTCATTTGGACGTGACCACTAGTCACTAGTATCGTCACTGGCGAGAAAATATTCCTTAATATTAAACATACTTTAATATGAATTGTACAGTTATTTGATTCCATTGTAAAATCGAAACACATTTTACGATAGAAAATACGTCAAACTACTTTTACGAATGTCAAAATTCCCCTGGAAAAGTAAAATACGGTAATTATTCCCAAGCTTAATCATAAGTAAACGTTATTATAATTGCTTATTATCACTAATGTAGGCCAAGCGCGTCAGGTTTGTAAGGACAGAGATATTTGGCACTTGGTGCTTTCTGCCTACCCCTTTAGAGACCTGCTTGATAGTATAATAATAGCAATAATATTTTTAAATCAGCGCTAATGCGTTTTGAAATAACACCGTAGCCGTCTACGGCTGAAGTAGGTAAACAAAAGTTTTGTTTAAAAATTCATTGTAAAAGCAAACTCGTCCGTTATCGTGAGATCGATCTCTTTCGAACAATAAGAATACTCTCAACAAATCCGACTGTTCCAGGTAAAATAATGAGGCAGGTAAAACCAAAGTGTACAACACCATACCCTATGTACATATTATTATGTTGCATGAATGTTATTGATTTCGGCATATTTAAAAACGCCGCACATACCAGATACACCGATTCTATTTTCAAATATCAATAATATAATATGACAGCCGAATATAGTAATAGTATTTATATGAAAATATATCCGTACATACTGCACTTACCAAGGAAATAATAGGCACTTTCATAGCCTTTTATGTTAGATGACCGTTGCTACTTGAACATAGCTAATACTAGCCGTGTCCGCGACTTCGTCCGCGTTTGAACTTAACAAAACAGTTATTGTATCCCTACTTTTTTATCTTTCGTAAAAAAAATTGTTTCTTCTTAAAAGTATCCTATGTTACTTCTAACACTTCTGAGAATATGTGTACAAAGTTTCATGATGATCGGTTTAGTTGTGAAAGCGTAAAAAACAAAGTTACGTTCACATTTATAATATTATTAGTAGGGATGACCGTTGCCACGTGAACAGACCAATGTTCTCAAGATTACATCTCGTCAAATCGGAACGCGGGTGCTAATGAAATTCCAGGTTGCACTAGAATGTGCCTGATTGGAAGTGTGAGCAGTATCATCTACAATTACAATAGCGCGGCTCGGTCACGCGAAATGCTCACGAGTGCGCAGGCGCCGGTCCGCCGCGCCGCTCTCCCGTCCCCTTTTTGTTATTTCTTTTCCTTTTCACTTGTCTTGGCTCACAGTCGTTTCATACTGGCAGCATGCGATCGAAAATCCCGTACAGTAGAACCTCTCTGAGTCGAACGTCAAGTAAGACGCCAAAAAATTCTAGTTACAGAATTTTCGATTTCGACTTACGCGAATAATGCATCGACATACAGGGTTTTTGATTCATTAATTCTAATTTTGAATTAGAGAGATTAAATGCATTAAAATTCAAGTTACAGAGGTAATAAACCATATTTTTATTTATTACAAATCAATTTTTACTTGCAATTAAAAGTCAGTTCAATCGCCAAAGCAAATTGTTTCCATTTTTGTGATTCATAATTCGTTTAAATTATTTCTCATAATGGTAATAATGCGGATATTATCATCAACTAAAATCCGCGCTTCATCTTATAGGTATATATTTACTATAGTATATCTTTTGATATTGAACAATTTGTATTAAGATCTAGGATTAGTCGCACATGTGTGATGAGAATAAATTTGTCTATTATTCTACCCCACGCAGGCCACATGCGGTTGTCATTTAGGAATTCAAAATTGGAACGTTTCATTTATGCAATGTCAAACTAGCAACGACGGCATCGAAACGTCAATGTGATATTATCACCAACCATATATTTGGTGAATCTTTTAAAATCGATTAGGTGTAACTCCTCTTGCCAGTGTTATATCTTTATTTATTACCATAAGTACTCGTGTAACTCCTTAAAAGCCTTTTTCACATATTAAACCGCATTTCTTTACCTTCACGCTGTGATAAACTTCCAATGATATATATCCATCCAATGATAAATAAAAATTTAAATGACTATACGTTTTCCAACGACAAGCACAGCTGAAAGCGTCCGCAAACCGCCAGTGTGAAAGGTATAGCGTGCCAGAAAGGATATTTTATAATAATGTGCATTGAACGCAACGCGAAACGCGAAAGGTTAAGGTTTTCAACACAATTTATTCAGCTGTAATATTTTATTGTGTCACCTGATCTGAGTCGTATGTAACTGTGTCATAATTGTGTAGTAATCAGTTTTCATTATATTTTTAATTAGTCTGAGATTTTTTTTTGTAAGCACTATTGATATTTTGACTTTTTTAAACATACAGGATTAAAAGAGGTATCATGATTACATTGTTTGTTTGTATGTAAGGACAGAGATATTTGGCGCTCGGTGTTTTTTGCCTACTCCGACAGGGACCTGGCGTGATATTATGTTGTTATTGCTGTTGTTTGTCTCCACCAATATAATTTTGCTAAGTCGTGACAATGCAAGCACATGACTTTTTCAGTATAAGTGTGTTAGAAAACAACAGTTTTAATTTCGTTGTTTTCTAAATACATATGTCCATACGCTGAAAGAAGCTTAGAATTTCAGATAAAAAACAATTACGCTTAGTATGCAGTAGTTCCCAGTCCAGAATTTACAAGAGCCTACCAATAAACACAGTGATGTATAACATCTTGAACAAGCAGACGGTATGCTAGAACGCATTAAGGTATGCTAGAACGCATTAAGGTATTCGATTACGCTAGATCGCTGAAGTAATGATCATCGTGTAACCACAACCGCATATAACAGACGTACCACCAAGCCTGTAGCGGTACCGTTGGGGCAGTCATGGCAGAAGAAGCGATCAACGTTAACACTTCGGTAGTTCGTTTTGTATGCCGCTCTTTTATAATAATGACAATGAATGGTAGAGTCCGAAGTAGATTTAACGTACGTACTTTAATGAAATCGGAGACGTAGTTAAAGAAGGCTAGGAGAAGATTACTAATAAATGAGCCTGTACGAAGATTTCGGTAAAAGTACATGAGGCTCTACAGACCCTTATCGGAAATAGACGTGACTGTATGTACGGATGTCTTTATATAGGTAATGTAACATATTGGCCTGGTATGGATGGGTCGATTTGCAAATATTGGTTCTGGTTGGGAATCGAACCCACCACTCCAAGCTCAAAGGTCAGGTTGACCAACGGACCACTCAGATGTACGTAGACAGTAATTGTATACATAAATATAAACAAACCTTCTCTTCGAGTTTCTCTTTTTGATACCTTAGCAGGTGAAGCGCGTCTCTTCAAACAAACGTACGGAATTAAGGTTTAACGGCATTTACAACTTACAGTAATTAATATATTCATTCACGCTCAAAGTAATCTCTATTGGTGTAACAAATAAGTACTTACTTGAGCTAAGGCTTAAGTATCTTGTTGGAATGCGCGCGATGAACGTTACATGCAACAAATACATCCGGCTGAACGAGAAAAAGTAAAAGGAGGGTGTTATTTAGTTTAGTTTAATCTCATTAATGGTTGATGGTTGATGGTTGATCTAATTTAATCTACTTTATTCTAATTGATGAAGGTTTGTGTGCGTGTTGGTACATACGGGTGCTTCTCTTTAAGTAAGCATGGTTCTTATTTCACATTGATTCACATTGTTACTCCACGATGGTCCAATATTATATCATACAGCAGGCATTGGTATTCTTAAAATGCACTCTCTATGGAGACTTAACCGAGTTTACACATGAATAATGTTATGTAATGAAAAAAGCCGATGCTATATCAGTTTGTATACAAGTAGCTTCCGAAGCAATAATAAGATTTTTGTCATTTAGAACATTTGAAGCCGCGGTCAATTTTGTTGATGTTGCTGTTCTAACTCATAGTAAATCTCTAAATGTTCTCCAAGATTAATGCTATGTTTGAACTGCTCGCCATTATGTATGGATAAATAGTGTCAAACAATTAATTGCATAATAATAATAACAATGACTTGAAATGTACAAAAGTATAATTAGTCTACTATTTGTTTAGTTTTCTTTTCTAAACAGTAATTAATTTGTGGCGCTCTACTAAATACTACAATTTTTTTATTATTCTTCTACTTCGTATTTGGTTAAGACGTGTTAAAATATGATATTAATATTTTTTTTGGAAAACGAAATTATTTATAGTAAATCTCTCGTAATGATGCAAGTAGTGAAGCTCAGGTAGAGAGAGTCATTTGTCAAAGAATCGTGGCTAGCGAATGTTACAATTTCACTTTGTACCATTTTGAGGAGAAAGGTCTTGCTTCGTACAAATTGTACGGCCTCGTAAATAACTTGATTCTGTAAGATAAGCGACGGATCCTAGGCGCTTACGGGCTGGAGGTTAATGTTGAGGCATTCATCGCTACCTTTATATGCTCTTATTATTTGATAGATTTCATTTGCATTACAGAGTATTAGCCTTTGTCTATCGCTTATTGATTTTCAGTTGCGTTAATTCTATCACTTATCTTACTAATCGCTGCATTTCTTGAATTGTGTTATTCTGGGTTGAAGTGACAGGCGAAATCGATAAAACTAGAGGCGTTTCAGGGTATTGGTCAGAAAAGGCAACAAGCTGACTTATTACAAACCGAGACAAGATGAGTGGCTCCTTCGAATGCTTTCTTAGTTATATGACGCGGATTACTAACTACTGATTAAACTTAAACAACGATTAACAGCCGGTCAATCTCTTTCAATACGTAACGTCGCTTGCTCCGACGACGTTGATTACAGTAATAATTGACAAAGTGTGTAAGGAGCGTATTAATTGCAAAATGATTTAGTACCGACACTTTCGATTTAAACTTTAGATTTATCGATCACTCTTAACAACCTACCACTTGATTACGAATAAAAGACTAGCAGACGAATGATCTTATGTATTTTTGCGACAATTTATGTGTTCTTAATAGTTTTTTTTGATTTCTAAACGAGATATCGTAATTAATAAGCTCAAACATAGACAATACTGCAGTAGGTTAAAATAACAAACATTTTACATATCTGTTAGTGCCTCTGCGCTTAATACGAAATAAATGTTTTTGGTTTAATTTGAATACATAGAAGTCTAAATGATCTAAAGCTTGAAAAATAAATAAAGAAATATAAATCGAGATATATGTAGGTTAAATAGTAAACATAAGCTAAAAAAATCTACCTAAAGTAGGGAAAAATTACAAGTATATAAAAATACACCTAGATGTGACTGAATTTTGTAATGAAAGCTTTTTAAAGGGCGGTCCTATTAATCGCATGATATAAAAGAAAAAGTTATAAAAGAAGCTCCCTCGGGCACTACGTATGCGTCATTGTTGGCGTATCCGTTTGACAGTCGAACTGTCAAGTAGCGGGTGACGCACGAGGCGACGCGTCGCGGCGGCGGCGACGTACGTCTGATTTCATTCCGTTCATGCGTTAAACGTGAAACCACGTCATGATTTGAATAAGTCGTTCATGTTTTTGTTTACGAACGGCGTTAATAAAAGTGTACATTCAGGTAGCGCTAGCGTTAAATGCTAATGATAACCTTTTCATGAAAGCTTTACTGATTGTAGAATTATCTATGATTATGTATGTTTGTGTGTGAATTTTCATTGTTATCGGTTCTGCATTATTCCTTCAGTATTCTAGTAGTATTTTATAACTCGAAAACTACGAAAGCTTTATGAAGATAAAAGTGAGCTACGACTTCGAAAAGGTCATCAGCGCTTTTTAACGAGCTTTCGAATATAATGCTTTCACTAATACTCAAGTGTTTACTTCCGCGACTTAAAAGATGTAGAGTTACGGGCTCGGTGGGGATATCTGGAGGTAATCGTACCAGTAAGTGTCCAAACCGTCTGTGGAATGCATAAAATCGTTTTTCATATCTCCATGGAGTTTCAAGATTCTTATATATAATCGGGGCGAACTGGGTAAAATATCCTCCGAAGCGTGTATACGATAGTAAACAATTATTATCAGCGGTCACTCATACGTGAACTGACCGCGACTGACGTAACTTCAGTTCACAAATTGTTATGTTTTATTTTGATCATATAATATACCTTATTTAATATGCATACGTAACATCACCCCTGTAATCCCCGAAGGGGTAGGCAGAGGAGTGTAGTATACCCCCACATTTCACCGGTTACGTTTAAGTCCCAAATG
>DWUN01003480.1:0-11978 GCA_018249975.1 Passova gellias
ACTCAACCCGGGATTTGAACCCAGGACCTCCCGATCGGCAGTCGCGCTAGCAACCGCACGACCAACGAGGCAGTCACTTCCTTGATACTCTATAAAACATTGTTAACAAAGCCGGGTAAGTACCTATGTTTATATTTTAGCCGCTCGATTGTCCTTTATCATGGATATTCTCTAAAAACAATTCCTCTTCTGAAAATCGTATATGGTTATATGAAAATGTCCCCATGCGCAACGTGTGTATCATTGTCGCGTGTGGTCGACAGAAAATAATTAAATTACGCTTTTTCCTCATTCAGCGTTACATCCACATGTTTTCGGTTCTTCGACGATATTTAGAATTACTTAACACATAAAACTGCTAGTACTTCTGCGTTCCATCGAATTAACAAATCAGTCACTGTCCATCCGCAGACGCAGGCGTTTATAACAGCGCGGTCAGGGGGTCATCGACTGATTCCCAATCGGTATGACATCAGCTTCACTACTTAGGATTACAAAATACTTACTCTCGCTCACGTAACGTTTTACGGTAATGTTTCGATAAATTTTGTAACGTCACAATAACTTGCTACAAGTATTATAAAGTAGATTATGCATCGCCCATCACGATGTTTCTTGGACCACATAATACGATAAAGAGCACTGCGCGCAGATCACTCGTACACAGAAAATATGTTATTGCATTATTCTACTTAATCGTGCTTATAGGATTTTATAGCACTGAACAAACAAAGAGTTCTTTTAAAATTAGCACTCAAAACAAACCCTTCATATAGCCGTCATAAAACGAAAAAGATAAGAAATTATCCTAGTTTTAGATATAAACACACTTTAAAAATACCCAAACAAAAGTAAACACTAAGAATGGCTATTGCATACAGAACTTTAACAACAGAGTGACAGCCACTTGAAACACGTCACCTCGCAATTCTTGAATCAATTATAATGGCTGTATTTTTAACAAGATCATGCACTGTAATTATCATTATTTGTTATAAACACTCTTGCATAAACCCGGTCATTAATATGTTTGAACTTTACACTTATGTGCCATTACTCTCTCGTGAGAAAAATTATCCGTTTATTTGATTTTGAAGCAATTAAAAATACATGTATTTGTTATAATGACCATCGTTCTTACTCAAGTAAGTGATCATAATTATTGCAGGTTTATAAACTTTCAAAACGGTTTATTTGCTGAACCTATTTAACTATTGCCAACACTTCGCACAGTAGGTACATCAATAACTAATGTGTAACTAAAATTTAGCAAAGATAAGTAAATATTTACTTTGACAGAGCGACAGGCTCTTAGCTAAGCACTGCACAGATCATTAATTGTGCAAACAAAACGCCATTTGAGGTAACACATAATAAGTACATTTTTGTTTTTGTTAGCTTCCCAGATGACTTATGGTCAATTAATGATGGTAGTACGGTTTCACATTTGCATACTTACATATTTACACCATGACATTTAAACTCTAAACAAATATATCCCACCCCGAATGCATCGGGGCCTGGGGTCCTCTGCATACCAGACCAGTGCACGAATGCACGCAATGGGTCAATTCTCTTACTTTATACCTCTTTAATACCTACCGGCGCCGAAGTTAATAGCAAAATTAATTTTATATTCATATTACATTATACGTTTTAATAGAAGTCATAAAATACTTAGTGTGTACATAAAATCATTCATAATTCGTACTTTAAGACGACGAAAGTGTATAAGCGTATTAATTTCATAAAAGTATTCTCGTATAATTTTAAGGAATTGTTGGTGACATGGAAATTCCAATGTTGAACCTTGGACACAGGAATATGTAAGTTTTTAATATATGTAGTTCTTTTGCATTATGACATGAAAATCGGGCACATTTGACTTTAATTATTTTCTTATCTTGTACATTTAAAATATCATATATAAGATGTATTATGCTTTGAGCATGTTAAGGAAGTCCCTTTTTGTTCTGTTAGAGTGTCGGCGGGATACGAATATGACTAAATATTACGTTTTTCCTCAATTCCTAAATAATAAAAGTCCAACATGGTTTTAACTTTATTTAGGTTTTCATTTAAGCATAATTTTGCGTAAGCCTGGCCGGTACCTATTTTCTCCGCAATGGGGTCAACCTAGTTTAGTTTTGACCTCTTTGAATAATTTTTGTGTAGGTATACGACATAAATGGAAATAAATTAAGTCTGTTCGTTTAACTGTTCCATATAACCAATAACAAAGACTAATTTAAATTTAAAAAAGCAAATTATTAATATTACGGTTCATTCGCGCGTGTATTTGAATACGAAATTGTAAGTTCCGTTCGTAATGTCCCAATTCAAAAAGTTATTTACTAAATAATAATATACATTTCACTTGTATCTCTTTAGCTTAACCTCCGTTATAATAAGACATATTGAGACGTATGTACAATTAATTGCATTTTATTTTTATACATATTTATGGGCACAACAGATGTGTTGCTCGTAAATAACAGCGAACATATAAAAAATGAAACAAAGTTGGTGTCCTAGCCTCAAGGCATTAAAGTTACAAGTAATATAATCATAGAACTTAAAAAGTAATCAATCCATTCTCTTTGGCAATGGTTACAAATTGTGTCTTCAATGACTCGTAAAATCTCGTGGCTCTCTCTTGGTACCATATTGTGAAATATCTTTACAGGGCTACCACAACACCTTTCTTGAAATCGCAATCTCTGTATTTTCAAATATATGACAAAAATAGTAATGTATTTTCATTATTTAGAAACGTTTATTTTCTACTCGCCACGGAGTTCAAAAACTAATAATAATTTTCTTCCCATAAAATTTAATGTCTGGTTTAGTTCATATAGAATAGAAGGAAAAACATATAATATGCTTTAATTTTTAAAAGGATTTACTCGTACTCCTTATAACTGCAGTTAACTAATATCAGAATGTAACACTGCGCTTGAGGTTCTGCTAATGTACTTATGTAGCTACTATCTATTGTCCGTAACTTAAATTGTTTTTCTTTAATAAAAAAAAAATCATAAAGTCTACTATCCTTTTCAAATGCAACTTATGCTGCAACAGTACCTACATAAAGGTATTGAACGTAAATTCTAATATAAAAAGCGATTAGCAGTGAAAATTATGTAACAAGTTGAATCTAATAGATAAGGTTCTACAAACATTAGAACAAAC
Source organism: Passova gellias (assembly GCA_018249975.1). Taxonomy (NCBI): domain Eukaryota; kingdom Metazoa; phylum Arthropoda; class Insecta; order Lepidoptera; family Hesperiidae; genus Passova; species Passova gellias. Next base: position 3,193 of record DWUN01003480.1, read on the forward strand.
ATTGTTTTTTATTTTAGAAACATCTAACGTTACAATATTTAGAGTAGTACATATTCATATTCGACGCGCCCTTTTCTTCAAAGTTGCAGCCCTGTTTACACGTAATCTACCAACCATAATGCGCGTTTACTTTCAAACTATTATTAACTCGGTTGTTTACTTTACCTAGCTCCCGATTAATATTTAATTCGTCTAAAATCTGTTACTTTGTTGCGTGCTTGCTTTTCTATACGCCAATTATTAAAGTTTACTTTTACTTTACACATACATATATACTGGACGCGACCGTTTTAGTCCTCGAGAGCAACAACGGATCTGTAATCGACGTCTGATAGGGCTGATACTAACGAATTCTATCTACACATACACTAACAAGTACTAACTGGACTAATATTAAAACAGTCCCATTCCTGTAGCCCTACTAATAAATACTCACCAACTGATTGTTATTGTCACCTGTTACTATCTGAATTCTCACGAACCGTCACATTTGTAAGCCCTAAGAGATTAGATGCAGCAGACAATTGTGACTGCCATCTTTTCGTTTGCTATTTCTTTTTACATTATAAAAATAAAGCCCCCTCACAATTACACTTCCATAATATAGAGCAATCTGATTTTAAAATCTGTTGTGTACTATCAAAAGTATTTAGTAAGTATGTTCTGGATAGAAAAACAAATTTAGTATGTGTTTATAAAGTAATATATTTTATCAGAATTCAGATTTTATGCAAATCTATTTTTATACAAAAACTAAGTACATAGTTTTTTTTCTCCTTAGTTTTATAATGTAACGTTTTCTTGTTTTTTCAAAGCCAGATGCATATCTTTCCTACGCAAATGTAATTAAATTTAAAGAATGAAACTTCTATGATTTAAAGGTACCTACATTATAATTTTTCTTATATTTCCGCTACGTTTACTCTTACAAGCAAGCTTCGTTAAATATCAATACGAAACTAAGCTAGAGAAGCAGGTGCGTTGAGATGTTACCGGAGCCTAGTTACAACCTTAAAGTGCTTGTTAATCTTAAGTTTAATTGCGGGTCGTGTGATTACGTTTTAAGATTGATCGGGTACTAAATCTTAATTTAATCTGTAAATATATCTACGGGTATATCTGGAAGCTCAATTCTGTGCCCAGCCGTCATTAAGAAAATATACATCATTTTTTAGTAAGGGTAATTAAGTTATCATAAATATTCTACTAACATATTGTGTTGACTTATAGTGTGACATAACACCAGAAAGAGCGAAAGTTGTGTATATTTATATAAAACTTTTAAATAATAAAATATTGAATGTAAGTGACACTTGAAGACATATAGTGATTTGGATATATATGGAAATTTATCAAGAAAAAACAGTTTGCAATTTGCAAAAAAAACGCTTATAGAAACGATTCAGAAAGCTTGAAAAACAATATTGAAATTGCCATCCTTGAAAATTGTTTTGAAATAATATAACGAGTAGTAAGTGGATAGAGAATCTAGAATACACGACCTCTGCTTGATCGATTAATATGTAAATTTTAATATTTATTATGCTGCGACTAGTTTTGATATCACCCAGAGCTTCGTCTGTATCTGAGCTTAAAATAAATATATCTTCTAAATATTTATAAGACTCTTTGACTTTCATTTAAAATGATTGTGTTTAGAAATATCTTTTAAATATTTATATTTCACTTTAAATGTAAGTATCTACATACCTATATAGTACACTCATATACTCCTTGTTTTTGAAAAATCTCGCTAAGCATTGTATGATTAGGTCTTGCTTCTATAGCACCACACATACGTCCTTCAACCACCATACATACGAAAGCACATTACGTACTTTGTCGCGGTTTTACTAACTAGACTTACTGGCACTGACAATTTTGTTCAAAGTCCTAGATAAGGTGGTTGTAGATGTCTTTAGGCGGTAGACCGCTTCTGACGTCGGCTATTCTAGTTCCTTACCATTTAAAAATGAATAATTAGTTAAACTCGAGAAAAATATACACAGTAAATAAAATCTACTAGCCTTAGATACTTAAAATATATTGTATAAAAATTCGTTATTGGAATTTAATTCTTTATTAGCGTAATGAAATATATTATGTGCATTTTTTAAATTGAACACAGAACTTAAATCCGCTATGTAGATTGTGTGTTCAAACAATGAATATACCTACAGACCACAATACATAATATACTTACACACCTACAAGATGTTCTGCAACATCGCAAGCCTCGCTGACCTCAGGAAATTTTCTACTTACTGACGTGTAGGCGTCACAGAGCATAATAGCTCCCGGCATTGCACCGGCAATCAACTTCATTATCTTACCTGTTATACATTAGTCTATACTTATACATACCTGGAAAACATCTCTTTATTATAAAGCGTAGAACTATACAGGTTTTGTTTATAATTGGGTATGAAGACTATCTTATTGCGGGGTTGAAAATATAAGATACATTTATCTTCGGAAGTATGTTTCTCAAAAACGAAATTACAACACCCCTGATGACTTCACAGATCCAGCGATAGTACATAACAAAAATTGACAAAAAAAATCTATCATTATTGTTATCAATAAATTTAAATACTACCTAATAAGGCGTACATTTTTTCATTTACTAGTTAATAAAAAATTACAGGTATTAAGAGGAAGTTCGATTAATAGTCGTATTTTAAATTAAGACAAAATAAGATATCCCCAAAAAAAAACATTATGTATATTAAAGCTACAAAGACTCATATCACACCACATTTGTATTAAAAATATATTAAACATTTACATCTCAAAAAACTTATAACTTTAGCACCGCGCCAGCCCGCAATGGTGTGCTTACTCAAGCTTTAAAAATAGCTTCTAGAAATGAGGTTGTAAAATCCTATTGTAGTAAGATTCTAAATAATCTTATATTATATTATATTTGTGCTTAATATTAAGCAGCAATGCCAATGAAAATAGAAAACAAGATTGCTTTAAATCCATCATGGCTTTCTTTTATGTAACATTATTTTTACTCTCAACCTGTCCGCCAAATGACGGCTGTTTGGGCAGCGTCTGTGTAGGCAGATTTGTCTCACAATCGTGTGACAAGCTTCCATATTTATTTATCCAGTGTCGAGTGACTTACCGGTTTCACACGAGTGGGCCGCTACTGGTTCGTATTCGTATGTAAATTTGAATAGAATCTATTATAGTCAAGTTACCCCAAAGTAAAGCAGTTTTTTTACCAATACGTCGATAAGTGCAAATGCTGTGTGTCTCAATAGAAATATTATTAATTGCAATATTGTATCACTTTAGTCTTCAATCAGTAATAGTGTTAATTTAATAACATGTGTATTTAATATGAAATGGAGATTTTATAGAGCCAAGATAATTGTATTTCAAGTCTCTCGCAGTAAAACATACACCGATACAGAGCAACCTTGAGTGGAGTGGTTTGTTCCGGGTTCGGTTCCCCACCCGACCGGTTGCCGCGTATCCTCATGATGCACTCGCCTACCAGTACTCGTAATATTATTTATACTGTTTTAAGCTTATCCATTTTGAATAAAAAAACATCTACAGACATATAATGTACTATTGGTAAAAGTACGGTTCTATTACTATAAGTAAGCCTTGTGAAAGTGTGGAAAGAAAATTTAACACTCATTACTATTATTTAAGGTCAGCTGTAATACAAATTTCGGTCTTCATTGCAAATTAAGATGTATATTTGATTTATTCTAATTAGAAAACAAAATGTTAATTGAAACAGCTATATTATTCAATATCACGGTTTTAGCAGTCATTAAAAAATTATGCCATTTTGATGGTTAAGATGCCTAAAAATAAATGTTAATATAAATTTAAGACAAGATTACTCCGAGCCTTGGATGCAGTTGTCTTTGCAGTTTTATTTTTCAACAGGTTCCACAGCACTGTATACTCATATATTGTATTACAAATTTAAAAATATCATCTTTACATATAAGTCGCTAGCATCTATCGACCAATCCAAATTAATTATATTCAAATACTTTCTATAATCAAGGTCACCGACACACGAAACGGTCACGTGCATCCACGTTATTTCATATAAATGTTATATAGCTACTACACAATGACTATTCAGCCTGTTATTTAAGAATGCCGTACAGGAATAAATATTTTATTTCACAGCATTTCAGACTGACTCAATTTATTAATAATGCTTAAAATACAATATTTAGAGCAAGATGTAAATTATAGTAACGGAAAAAAAATTGCTACAGAAAAATAATAAAAACCTAGGAATGTGTAGCGCATACAGCATCTACCTTTTACGGACCAGATTTAACTGATGGAGGTGCTAGCAATAAAGATTCAAAAGTCTAAAATACTTTATTTTGTTCCAGCAATATATAATAATGAGTTAAATAATGATTAAGGCAATCACGTGATAATTAATGAAACTATTAATGATTAATTACAATATCATTAAGCATCAAGCACATGACATTAATTATACATAACTTTAGCGGTTTTACATTTCGCCTTTCTTTGGATTATTAATGTACTACATAATTTATTATTCATTCATATCTACATTCGACTATGAGTGTGATAAGTACTGCAAATTTATTAATATTTGACGCTACTAAGAACACCTTAATCAGATTGTGGACCAGTATCATTTGCATCATTTATTGAATCGTCTACCGCGGTAGCAAGTGAATCAATAGTATTGGCTGTAGCTGTGTCTTCTTCGGCATTTGCATTATTTTCAGGTACGTTTGCGGGCAAGCTTGGTACTTCAATCGATATAACTTCATTTTCACTCTCTTTCACCGCTTCCGGCACTTTATTCACTTCTAAGGGCTTAAAAATTTCTTGAAGCGATGAAACTTTTTTCTCTGCAGGTATTATTCTATTAAGATATACTAAAATATCGGAGAGCGAAACAATCCCTATAAGTTTGTCTTCTCTATTTACTAACAATAATCGATGACTTTCAGTTCTTACTATTACTTCTAAGGCCTCATATAAAGTAATACTCGAACGACACTTTTGTAATTTTTCTTCCCAGTCTTTTTTTTTATTTCTAACTTCGCCTATAGTTAGGGACAAATTATAATATAATTTTTCGCTTACTAAATTCAGTACCTCGTATTTTGCATACACATCAATAAGAGTACCATTTTCATCTAAAATTGGTAAAGCAGATACATCTTTATCTAGTAAAATTTGAAAAGCTTCCTTGATACTAGTATTGTCTGTTACAGACATAATATCTCCATAAGTGCCAATTTTTAAATCAAGTAAAGTTTTATGGAAAAATGTTAGTTCAGGAAATTCGTTTAGATATACGAAGAGAAATCTTAGTATCCTCTTGTGAGACAGGATATAAAGTACATCACCGGAAAGTGGATCAATCAGAAGCAAACGATGAACACGATTTTTATTCAGTAAATTTATAGCCTCGTGCAGAGATTGATCTGGGCCCACGCTGCATAACGGTTTACGGCTCGGCCGTAATATTTTCTTCCAATTATGGAGTGTGTGTTTTTCTAAATCGTCCATAGACAAATTTTCTAGTTCCGTGTAAAGAAGAATTCTTATAAAATCAGTCACAGTAATCATGCCAACAAGTAACTTTTTATTGGCATCCCAAAGTGGCGCAGACCTAATTCCATGTGACACTAAGGTAGGAAAGGTTTTTCTAACTAAAAACTGTGTATCAAAGATTATTACTTTGGCTGATTTCGGTAATATTTCGTAACATTTATGATATTTAAAAAAGTTTAGCAATAATCTTGTTTTATCTCGTCCACCCAAAGATATTTGTACTATAGATAAATAAGGATCATACTTTGGAAGTCCTCTAATTTCTCTGAACAATTGCTTTGCCTGGGTGGGATCTAAAGATGCGTACGAATTTTTATGGTACGTCGGTGACGTAGTTCCGATTGAAGAGCGGCGAACTTCCTTTGTATTTTTCTTCTTGGTTGTTTCTGGTGGAGTTTGATTAGATTCCGAATGAGGTTTACTTTTAAATATATCCATAACTCTGGTAATGGGACTATATTTTCGAGACGAAACACCAGTTACCGTATAATAGTATTTCTTATGGGAGTCCTTGGATTCACTTGCACTTGGTTCTTCTTTTGATGATTCCGGAACTGCAGCAGATTTTGGCGCTGCTCCTAAGGCACCTTTAACATTTTGTATAATAGATTGATGCTTCTTTGAATCACTCTTCCTCCTTATTCGAAATATATCAAAAATTGAACTACGTGGACTAGAAGAAGTTCCGTGAAATGTTTCATATTCTTTTTTATTTGCGGGTTCTCTTTCAACGCTTGACGATCTAGATTCAGTAGGCTTTTCTTTGAAGATTGAACGAACGTGAGGTCGTTGAGACTCGGCGCCATGAGTGCCGAAATGTATTGTATGGACATTACTATTGGTTGGTTGATCGGATGGTACTTCTTTTTCTTCCGACGTTGATAAAGTTGTTACAACAAACCGTTTACGTTCACCAACTACTGTCTGTTGTTCTTTTTGTGTAGGTGATTGACTCTTTTTCTTTTTGTGTTTTTGTTTTGATTTAGCATGTTTAGTTGGTGACTCTGAAGAAGCAGTCTCATTTTCCAATATAGGATCCATTTCAGATTAAAAATCTAACTAAACTTCGTGCATTTGTTTATAACCATTATCAGGAAAAGAAACCAACAGCACCTGTAACGAAAAAAAAGATATTAACTTATTTTTGTATCATACGATAGGCTACTGTTTAGCTGCAATCCCGCCTTATGGGCAGCGTATCTAAGGTCCAAGCGGGCCTATATAAAGGTTATTCATCCTTGCCTTGAATAGTCAAATAATTTGATAATTTTTAGTTTGTTATATTATAAATTCTATTGATACAAAGTTTTAAAATAATTATCTAGGTACAAAACAAAGTGGTAACGTATAGTTAGATAAAATTAAATGTTTTTATTGTTTATTTTATTTATTTATCGCTTTTAATTTTTATATACTATTAGCTTCTATTTTATTTTATTTGTAATGTTATTTATTTCTCGCTTGAGGTCAAAATGTCACGAATTTTGTCTACAGAATAACGAAACCTAACTTGTTTGTCACATAATTGATTAGAATCTACCTTTTAGCAAGGTTTTACCTTAGTGGTGTGATGGCAAGCGGAGATGAAATATAAATCATTCAAAAGTTTAGTTAACATGCATAATTTTATAAAAGTTGATAATGAAACTATTCAACAGTAATATGACATAATAATTAATAAAGTTAATTGATAATTCTATTTGAAAGAAATGAAAATTAGATGATGATGTGGCAGCACCGATCGCAAATAGATTTAACTGGCTGGAGTGTTTTGTATGGAGAAACCATGACTTAGTAACTTTATTTTACCTATCTTACTGGCAACACCCACACGTATTTACGCATAGATAAGCGCAAACCTACATCCCACGTTTCAAATGCTGTAAGTTTCATTCATCATTTTATATAATAAACATTTAGAAAGATATGAAAGCTATCGACATCAAGGTATAAATATAAAAAAAGCCAGTCCATTAAAAGTACGCAATATCAAAGCGCTACATGGCACGATAAGAAAATTCAAGGTTGCCCGTTGCTAGGTAACCATTTGAAGACTGTCACTGCGTCATTTCAATGCAGATCTTCTATACAACTAATTTGTAACGCCTTATATTGAAATAGACACTAAACTAAAATACATTAAGACGACTTTCCAGACAACATATCATACAAACCCATACCATAAGAATAAAGCTAAATTAACCACGAAATCAATATATTGACGAAGTGACTAGTGCAAGTTTTATGTAACACAAGAATACATATCATACCTGATGTTTCGGCATTTCACATTTTACAAAACAAACATATAACTGTAGGCCTTTACTGAGTATAAATACTGAAACTAAAAACTGGAAGGAAAATATCACTATCACATCGCCCTAAAATCACAAAACTAAATGACTCGCCATGTTGGTTTGGTGAGGGGAGTTGCGCAACGACATCTAGTGACGGGTGAGTCAACGTAGACGGGGAGGGTGTTTTACTACCGACCCCTCAATGTCGAAACGAACTAAATCCATGAATACTAAGGTAGAAAGTGTACTCTTTACTCACGAGATGTCACACGCCATCCCATTTATATGGCAATGTAAATAATAAATTTACAACTCGCAATACTTTTATAATGTAGGTATATATTGGTATTGTATGTTTTAAAATATAACAAATATGTAATTCCTTTAATACGTTTTGTGATAGCTGGGATAACTTCTTCAAAAAAATTTTTTTCAATTTTATTCCCTGCATCCTTAGAGCAGGGTAAGTTATTAACCTGAACGGATTTCATTACAATAAATATTTTATTATAAAATTATTTGCACAAAGTGTTTGGGAATTATAATTGTCAAAATTACTAAATGTGTTATTTTTAAGAACACCTCGTCATTTATTGGAAGACAGTCTACTTTATTTACAGAGAGCCCTAATAGTCTGCCTATCTTCGACTAGGTATGGTACAATAGTGTTAATTTAAGGTAAGCAATCAAACGCCCTAAATTAATTGACTGGACTCATGATCGAGTGGCTAGTGACCCTGACTGCAAAACCGGAGATCGTGGTTTCGATTCCCGCCCAGGACAAATATTTGTATGATAAAAACATTTGTTTGTTCTGTGTCTGGTTGTAATAATATCTACGTATATAAGTATTATATGGTATGTTTTATCAGCTGTCCGGTTAGCATAACATTCAAT